>WOXC01011278.1:0-272481 GCA_011680675.1 Gymnobelideus leadbeateri
TGCTTTACTCACTGTGCCACCTAGCCGCCCCTACCTAACCCATTCTTAAAAAAAAAATGCAGATCAATGACCATCTCTTAGAAGCCTTTCCTAATCCCTTCTATCCTTCTATTATTCCTTATGCCTACCCACTGATACCCATAACATTTTGGTTTTACATTTATGAATTTATTGTGTTCTTCATATTTTAATTAATGATTCCATAAACACTTACAGTATAACTACTATGTGCCAAAGAGTATGCTAGGAATACAAAGATGAACAAACATTAATAAGCACCTACTTTGCACTAGGCACTGGGCTGGGCACTCAGTATACAATGAAAAAAAAAATAACACCTGCCCTCCGGGAGCTTCCATTTCATAGAGAGATAACAAAAGGATGATATGTACATAAGCAAGCATATGCATAACATGTACGGAACCAATACAAGATAAGTTGGCAGCCAGGGCATTAACATTTGAAGGAATCATGACTTAAGGCTTCACGCAAAAGTGGCACTTGAACACTTTGAAGGGAACAAAGGATTATAAAAGGTGGAGGTGATGTAGGAACAGATGGTGGGGTGGGGCAATTTCATATGGAATAAAAGCTTTCATTAGCTACTGAGGACTATTTTCCATATATATGAGATTAATTTAATTTCATTAATTTAATTAATTAATGAGATTTCCCATGTGTCTCTTATGTCTTCCTATGAAATCTCATTTATGCTTATTAAATAAAATGTTGTTGAAAATTTCATTCATTTTATTTCTTGAAAATATGCATAGTTAACGGGATTTTCTATGTGTCCAGACGTTAGGGACAACCTGTACATATGAAGAAGAGTAAGAAGTCAAATTTGACTTGACTGAAGAATGCATAAATGGGAGCAATACATAATCAGACAAGTCAGACAGTGAAAAGCTTTAAAAGGCAACTACAGTTTAGCCATCAGAGGTTATTGAATAGGAGAGTGATATAGTCAGACTTGGACTTTAGGTGACAATATGGAGGACAGATTAAGAATAAGAAAAGAGACATAGCAGGAAGACTAATTCAGGAGGTTATTAAAGTACTCCAGGCAAGAAGAAATGAGTCTCAACTAGAGAACAACACTGTGTGAATATAGAAGAAGGAAAGGATGCAAGAAATATTCTTGAATAGAAATAACAAAAATTGCCAATGGATTGATGACAAGGGGACAGGGATAGTACCAAATCAAGAATACACCAAGGCTGGGCAAATGAAATAATGGTACTACCCTCAGGTCAGCTAGGTAGCACAGTGAACAGAGAACTGGCTCTGGAGTCAGAAGGACCTGAGTTCAAATCTGGCCTCAGACACTTAACACTTACTAGCTGTGTGACCTTGGGCAAGTCACCTAACCCCAACTGCCCTCCAAAAAGCAAAAAACAAACAAAATAATGGTACTACCCTAAACAGAAACAGGGAAGATCAGATGGGAGGTAGGTTTAAGGGGGAAAGAGACTGAGTTCATTTCTGGACATGCTGAGTTTGAAATGCCTATAGAATATGTAGTTTGAAATATTTAACAGGCAGTTGGAGTTGCACGATTAGAAATAAGGAGACCAAGACTAGATAGATAGATATTTGAGTCACCCTGTATAAAGATGACAGTTAAGCCCATTTGAGCTGATAAGGTCACCAAGTGAGAAAGGGTAGAGAGAGAAGATCCAAGAAAGAGCAGAAGACCTTGGGGCATTCCCACATAACATGGAAGATGAACCTGCAGAGGAGATTGAGAAAGGATGCCATACATAGGAAGGGAATCAAGAGAGAGCCATGTCATGAAAATTCAGAACAGAGAGTATCTAGGGAGAGATGATGGTCAAAGTGTCAAACGCTATAGAGAAAAGGATGAAGACAGAAAAAAAGCCATCAGATTGAAAATTGGTTAACTCTGGAAAAAAGCTGTTTCACATGAGTGATTAGATCAGAAGTAAAATTGCAAATGGCTGAAGAATAGTAAAAAGAAAAGAAGGCTGTAAGTATAGATCATTTTTTTCCAGAAGTTTGGTGAGGAAAAGCAGGACAGACAGCAAATAAAAGCTTAAGGGGATGGCTGGGTCTAATGAGGGCTTCTTTAAGGATGACAGAGGTATGCCTAAATTGGTAGGCAACAGAGAGGGAGGGATTAAATATGATAAAGAGTAAAGTGCTGATAATAAGGACAATCTGTTGAAGATGGGAAGGTATGGGATGAAGGGTATACAGACCCTGTTCATTTACAGTGACATTTTTAATGTTCTAAATAGGAAGTACTGTACAGTAGCAAATAAAAGAATTGTCATAGCCTTGACATATCAATTATTTTTCCTTTCACCAAATAAAACCACTAGTTATTTCTTTTTTCTTTTTGGAGTGGTTAAGGCAAGGCAATTGGGGTTAAATGACTTGCCTAAGGTCACACAGCTAGTAAGTGTCAAGTGTCTGAGGTCAGATTTCAGCTCAGGTCCTCCTGACTCCAGGGCTGGTGCTCTATTTGCTGTACCACCTAGCTGCCCCCCATTAGTTATTTCTTAAGAAAACTATGAAAATATTTTTAAAGGAAGAAAATATTGTGCAGTAAAATGTTTTAAAACAAAAAAAGGTGACTTTGGGAAATACCACCCTACCTGTCTACAAAGAGAAAAGAACAATCAACCTTTCCATCCCAAGATACTGGTTTAATAAAAGTAAAAAAATTAATCACAATTTTCAATCTGCTAAGATATTAAACTCAAATCAACAACAGCTTCATGAAGCCTTTCTTTTGTCTGTTTTTATTATTTTGATAGTGCACTGCAGCTGAATGCTAATTATAGTCTCAAGGTCTGTATAATTATGTAGCTGTATGGTAGGGCTGTTGATTTTATGAAACAGGACATACACATGAAATAAATGATTTAATGTGCGACTAACTGCATGATGTAGGGCAGCTACTATCTTATTATGAAATCGCAAAGTAGAATACAGAGGATAATTCACTCTTGCAATAATATTTAATTAATAAACACAAAAATGATAGAACGAAGTTTGAAAAATTGAATTTTTTCTTTAAAGATACAGAAAAGATAACAAAGGGCTAAAAAAACCCCTCACTTCCTTCATAAAAATAAAAGCATTTTCAGATTTAAGTAGTGAGACAGTGTGCCTATGTCTTCTCTGGCCTTTTCTTTTTATTCTTTCCTCTAAGTATTAGCTTTTAAAATTCTGTTTGCTTCATAATTGAAAAAATTTAAAAATAAGAATATCACAAGAACAGCAAACTAGAGCTAAATACTACATTTCATAAAGATTTAGTTTTAAATATTAAGCCGATATGTCTCTGAATTGAAATAATATGAGTGCTTGGGGGGGGGGATTTAAAAATCAAAGAAATGAAGAAAATATTGACTGTGGCTCAAAGAATAAAGCAGAGACATATATTCAGGACAGAATGAATAGAATTCTATTATTGGTATTTGGGATAATGAAAAGGAAGGGTAACAGCAACTATTCAGAACTTTTGTTTTTAAAAGAACTCTGGTGAATACTGAATTGGTCTTTCTCTGTAGGAACAAAGAATGGAAGACTTCTGGCCCTTTATTTATTGAGTCACACACCCACAAATATCACTGATTGGTCTCACCCATTGTAGTAAGCACTAAAAGCTTCATTAACACATCCTAATAAAACTTTTCACTAGTGCTGGTTCTTTCATCTACATGCAAAATACAATGTCAGCAGGAGCCCTAGAGTTTCAGGAAGCCCAAGAGTGAAGCCTGAACGTATTAATGGTCTGCAGCAGGGTGTCTAGAGACACAAATTTAGTTAGAGTAGATCTGAAAGAGTAAATGTGTATGCAAAATTTCACACCATCAGGCATTGGGTTTTTCAGGCTGGAGGAGAGCAGATATGGAACAAAAAAATCTAACAGGTTTTCAATTTTGTTCTCAGTAAAATTTCACACTGTTATCAATAATTATTCATCCCAGACAGTCTAAAAACAAAGCTGTAACAACATATACAATATACACTAAGTTATGTATAATACCACTAGCTTAACAAAGGAAACATGAGTTGTATTATTAATCAATCAATCAATGAGAGGGGAAGGAAAGGGACAGGAGGATAAGCATTTCTTGAGCACCTACTATATACCAGATACATCCTTTTGACAAACCTTCAACATTGGTGCTATTAATTACCCTCATATTCCAACTGAGGAAACTGAGGCAACATAGGTAAGTGACTTTTCCAGGGTCATACAATTAGTAAGTATCTGAGATAGTATACTCCAAGCCAAGTACTCTTTCACCACTGGCTATCTCTGGATTTATTTACCAAGCACCCATTTTTGTACACTCTGTTTAGGTACCTGGAGATATATGACAAAAATAATCCCTGCTCTCAAAGAGTTTAATTTTATCAGGGAGACAATACAAACACTAAAATATGTGTGTATATTATATGTATGCTCATGTATACTCTATGTGTATATATAAGCATATATACAGATATAACATGCATACGTGTGTATTTGTATATAAACACATACATGCATATATTGTATAAGTATGTATAGGTATACTATATTATGTGTATTGTAAAATACATACATAAACACATGTTTATATGTGTGAATATATGTGTGCGCATGTATACACAAACAAGCAAATAAAAAATATACAAGGGAGTTTAGGGAGGGAGGACACTTGCATTAATAGGGACAAGAAGTGAGATTCCATGAAGGAAATAAAAGGGGTCCAACAAAAAGGAAGTGAGGAGAATGTTAAATTTTTTATTAATCAGGATTGTTTATTCATTGTATTTATATCCTCAACTTCTAGAAGAATGCCTAGCACAGAAATACTTGTTGACTAACTGAAGAAAGAGTATATTTCAGGCATGGCAAAGGCATAAACCAAGGAGATAATATGCAATATAGATACTTCATATACATTTCAGTTAAAAATGTGGAAAGTGATTATAATTATGAATTGCTGAAAGATGGTTAAAAATTCTTATTCCAGGAAATATATACATCATTATATCTGGAAAAGTGATGAAGCAATTGAATTCCAAGAAGTGATTTTTCCCAAGGTCACTCACACATCTAGTTAGTGATAGAAATAAGATTCAAAATAAAGTTACCTCAAATGCCCAGTGATCTTTTTACTTTGCTTCATAGCTATTCTCAATACAGTATTTCTAAACAGAGGCAGTTATTATTTGATATTAGCAGAGTTTTCCCATTAGTTTTCATTCCTTGACTCTTTAAAAATCTTAATTTTTTCCAAGAGGCTCCATGGAGAAAATACAGGTTGAAGTGTGAGCAGTTAGAATGCTAGCGGGTGGGAAAAAAAGCAATGGTGTAACTATTTTGATAGACTTCTGAAAGGCACTCTTCATTGAATGATTAAAGACAAAGACAATATAGAACAGAGTAAATAAAATAAGATGGAACACAGAAGTCAAGGAGATAGAAAAGTATATGGCTTTAAGTATTCTTCAAAGTTATGACTAGGGAAGAGAGAGGAAGAGGCTGTGGTCACTTCCCCTTAAACATTCAGAAACTTGCTTTTCAGAGTCACTCAGCCCTCAAGTTACCTACACCAACAACTGAAAAACGGATCCTTTATAATATAATATGTATATTATTATATGTATATGTATCATATGTATACATATATAATACATATGTTATAATAATATGTATAATACCTATAATACATATGGTGAACAAGCCTTTGTTTAAAGAAATCAAATGACAGAAAACTCACTACCCTCTTAAGGTGGTCCTTTATATTTTTGATACCTTTAATCACTGGTAAATTTTTACTCAAATCAAGCCTAAAATTATGAACCTGAAACCTCCACCTACTGTTTCTCATTCTGGCTTATGGGACCAAATGGAACTAGTCTATTTTTAATTTTTTTTTTTTGCTTTTTGGAGGGCAATTGGGGTTAAGTAACTTGCCCAATGTCACACGGCTAGGTTTTTGTTTGTGTGTGTTGAGTATCTGAGGCCAGATCCGAACTCAGGTCCTTCTGACTCCAGGGCCAGCACTCTACTCACTGCACCACCTAGCTTCCCCCACTAGTCTGTTTTTTACATGAATGTCTTTCAGATATTTGAAGATAGCAATCATATGCTCCCTAAATCTTCTCCAGACTAAACATCCCCAGTTTCTGACATAAACTCAACCCCCTTTTATTAACCAAATGACCTCCTCTTCAGCTTATTAATGTCAATCCTAAAATGTGGCATCTAGAAGTAAACAGAATACTCCAGATGTGTTCTGACCAGAAAAGTATAGTATAAGAAAAGCTTTCTCTATTTCTGGGCACTGTACCTCTCTCAATGGTAGCCTAAGATAATGGTAACTTTCTCAGCTGACATATAAATGATTAGAAACATACATACATATATACATACATAGATGCAGAAAAGTAATGGAGAGGGGTAAGGTAGATAAGCCCTAAGAATCAGGAATGGTGCCAGGAGAGGACTAAAGGAGAGTGAATAAGTGAGCATGGCTAGCATGGTCACTTCCTCAAATTACATTCTGGAGATTGGGTTTGTAGTTAATGAAAATCCCAAATCTCTTTTGGATGAACTGTGGTTAGGCTTAGAACATTGTGGTGGTGGTAAAAATGCTCTTATGAGAGACTGCTAAAAACCCATGTAACTCTTTCATTCTAAACAGAACTGCTCCCATGTGCTAGTTTACTGAATATTTTCTTAAAATTCAGCTGCCAAGGAAGATTAGGTACTGAAGGGATTGAGTATTTAATAATAGACTAAGGGTGTAAAATATCCAGACAAACCTTTTTGTCATCATACCCCACAAAGAAGGCTCAAAAGGATGTTTCTTTTGGAGGGGAAGGTGGCACAGTGAATAGAATGCCAGGCCTGGAATCAGGAAGAGCCGAGTTCAAATACAGACTCAGTTACTCACTAGCAATGTGAACCTTTGTAAAGTCAATAAACCTGTTTGCCTCAAATTCCTACTTATAAAATGGGGATAATGATAATAATAAAATAACAGTACCTAACTCAAAAGATTGTTGTGGGGGCGGCTAGGTGGCGCAGTGAGTAAGAGCGCCGGCCTCAGAGTTGGGATGACCCAAGATCGAAACCAGCCTCAGAAAATGAGCACCCACGCATAAATAATGACTAGCCGTGTAATCTTGAGCAAGTTACTTAACCCCAATTGCTTTAAAAAAATTTAAAAAGATTGTTGTGAAGACCAAAAAAGATAATAATTTAAAGTACTTGGCACAGTAGGCATTCTATAAATATTAACTGTAACTATTATCATAATTATTATTAATAATTAGTCAAAATCTCCCATACATGAATGATTTCTGAAGATCTTTTCTATACCAGTTCATGATACAAAAGCCTCCAATTGTGGTGGTTCAACATTAATCATTCTCTAAAACTACCATGTACAGAATTCTTAAAGCATTCCTTTATTTGGGAGTCAGAAAAAACCGAGTTCCTATCTTGACTTTGTACTTCCTGGGAGACCAAGTAAGATACTTGACATTTATGGACCTCATTTTTCTCATCTGTAAAATATAAGAACTGGTCTAAATGATCTCTGGGGTCCTGGCCAACTCTAAATCCTAAGGAAGATACCATGATTCATATTTGTCAGTTGGCATTGGTTTACATGGGGCTAAGGTATGGACAAGAATTTTGATTGAGAAAAAGCATTCACAAATGTAATTCAAAAAGTAGTAGGCATCAAGAACAAAAAAAGAAAGCAGACAACAAAATAATCATACACCATTAAAATAAAACTGTCATATTTTTAAATTTATATGTCTGGCTTTAGGTTTTGAGGTCCTCTTCTTTTAAGATAAGAAACAATCCTTTTCTGTATACTTTACATTTATTACATCATTATAGATCAGTCTTTCAAAAGAAAATTTTAAGCAATGTATGGAATTGTATTGGCCCTCCATTAAACACTTTTTCACTTTTCAACAAGAAAATCCTCCTTTTCTTCTAGCTTATCATAATGACAAGCATATAATTAAAACAAATTTTACCAATTCTTTTTTTTTCTTGAGGTGCAATAGAAAAGTTGGCATTACTCTATCACCTGTATAATGATTTTCATTACATTTAAGATGAAGTCAAACTTACAAAAGAAATTTCCCTATTGAAGAGTGTGGAAGAAATCTTCAGATTATAAAAATAATTTTATCATTTCCGTTTGAAATCTTTTAATGTAGTCACATGTGGTATTTAGAGGCATGCTCAGTTTCTAGAGGTAATTAAGGTATACCTCCATTCTGAAGAAATGATAGGATCCCACCTATTAGAAGACAGTAAAAATGAATTTTGTGTAAAATTAAACAAAATCCCCCAAAGTGACAATTAAAATAACTAGAGGAAGGAAATTGTTATCCCCTTTGTCTTCTTCTTTTCATTCAAAACAAAACAAAAAGCAGCACTATGTTTTAAAAACAAAATATTAATACTTGCATATTAACATTTATATCTTCACAATATTGATAACATAGAAAATATTTGCAAACATATTTTAAGGCTTCTAATACTGAATAGAAAGGAGGGGGAAAGGGAGAAGGAGGCAGGAGAGAGGGAGACAGAGAAAGAGAGAGCCTATTACTATGAAAATCAAAATGCCAAAGTGCCAAAGCTCTTTAGCAAAATTGTACACTTTGATTAGTTGGGTTCATCTCTTGGTAATTTTTCCCATATTTAAATATATCCAGTGGAAAACCAGGCAAACCTGTACCCTAAGTGCACATTAGAATTTTAGTTATCCTACATTTTCATCAAAATGACATTGTCTTTTCAGACCAATGTAGAGGTCATCAGCATTATATGTTGAGAAAACAATTCTTAACTCCTCAGAAGCCACTGGAACATTCTCCTAGTAATGAACCAAATAAATCAATAAAGTTTACCCAATGATATTCCCACAGTAAATACCATCTCCTAGGTGTGTGCTGGAACAATTTGGGGGGCAGTAGTAGCCCTGGGGTGTAACTGGGGGGTGTTTAAATAAAAATAAGGGTATGGTGGAAGCATAAAAGGAGAGAAGAAAATTTTGAAAACTGTTAGTATATGTTTCATCTGTTGCATATCAGAGTTAAAGTCATAGCAATTACTTATTTTCCCAAAAAATCCCACACAAAATGTAAGTTATAACCAATTAGTAGTTAAGTTCACCAGCAGGTCTTGACAAGCAAGTGTTGGGAAGTTTAGTACTTAACCAGTAGTTAAAGTTCACCAGCAGGTCTTAACAAGCAAGTGTTGGGAAGTTCAGCATGTATTAGCAGGAAAATGTGCATGTAATGACTTGTTTACAATACAACACTATACAGTTACATGATGCAATATTGCATCATCAAAATTTCAATTAAGGGGAAAATCACAAATTTATAATAAATTATTAAATTTCAGATGCATCTTTTAAAAAATATTGTAATTTTTAAATGACGCAAATTCCGCCCCCCAAAATTAAAAAGTTTATAAAGAAAGTAGATTTCCAAGGCAGGGCACTCAGTAAATTTTTTTAAAGGGGGCAATAGGCCAAGTAAGTTTAGGAACCTCTGCTCTGGACCAAAAGACAGTCCAAAACAATGGAAATTAAAAGGGGTATAGATTTTTAAAAGGAAACATTTATGATAAAAATGTTAGTGGGATATGGCCATGCTTCTCTTGATAAATTAAGAAAATAATTTATCATAATTCTGCAAGTGTTTTAGGTGCCAAATAGTAACTAAGCTTAAGATTCAAAGATGGTAGCTGGTAATACAGAGTTTAATGCGCTGTGCCTTGGTGTCAAAAGGATTTCAGTTCAAATCTACTCTCAGACATCTATTAGTTTGTGACCCTGGCAAGTCACTTAACCTTTCTTTCTTTTTAAAAAAAAAGAGTTATTTTTTAAAACAATCATGGATTAACCTTTTTTTTTGTTGCTTAGTCAGAGACATCATGCCCCATCTATCCTCTTTAAGATCTAGTATAGTGAACTATAATTCATGGATTCTTGTAATTGGTTTCTTGATATTACAAAAACGAGCTGAAACTGACAGCACAGAATAAGAATGACCTAACAGAAAACTTCATTTTATAAACTCTTTGATGTTTATATGGGCCTGGAGAAGAACTTAGGCTGTCATCCCAGAATTAGCCTAGCTAAACTGAGGACAGGTCACAACCATTGGGTTCAACAGATGGTGATACTTCTCAAACCAGAGAAATTCAGTAAATCATCTATAAAAGCATGGAGGGGGTGGCCTATGATTAGGTAGAAGGAATATACATAAAAGAGAAATCATGAATTCTTGAAGTGATATTTTTATATAAAATATTTTAAACATTTCAGTAACCCTTCATTTCAGCTCTAAAACTTCCAGCTTTTTTTTTTTTTTGGAGGGGGGAAGGCAGGGCAATTAGGGTTAAGTGACTTGCCCAAGGTCATACAGCTAGTAAGTGTGAAGTGTCTGAGGCTGGATTTGAACTCAGGTCCTCTTGACTCCAGGGTTGGTGCTCTATCTACTTCCAGCTTTTTAAAAAAAAATCAAATCATAATGTGGTTTTTCAAAAGCTTTGTCAACTTAAGTCATTTTCTGGTTTTATGAACAAAAAATTAAATAACTTAAAATTAAATACTATATATATTCCTTGGGATAATATATCATAATATCAATATTTGTGTCAGAATTTTTACTGACTCATATGTTTCTGGAAAACAACAAAAAATTTACTTGTTATTTTAAAATGTTAATAACAGTTATCACTCAAAGTCACCAGCAAAAATGAAATGAAAAACTTTCCCAAAGAGTCATAATGGTTTTGAAAGGACTTCTTTGTGTCAACTCTGTATCAAGGAAGGGAAAAAACAACCACAACAACAACATACACACAAAAACCATAAAAAAACAACAAATGCACATAAAGATGCAAAGAATAATAGCCCTTACTCTTCAAATCTGTTAAGTCTAGTCAGTCAAGCTCAGTCTTGTCAAATAGAAGGCTCTAGCTGTCTTCAGATGGGCAGGGACATGAACAGGCCACCAAATGGCATTGGATTATTGCTTTTCAGTCTCAACATTATTAACATGCACAACCATGAGACAAACCGCCCTATTCACAAACACAAAGAATGCTCTAGACACTCCACAAATCCCTAAAGAGGCAGTATGCAAGTGAAAGACCTGAAAAAACAAGCTGAATTGCTATAGATCCCTACCAACACACAATCACATTAGCAGAGAAGAAACACACTTAAGTTCCCAGACAAATATAGAGTCAAGAATCATCAAGTAGAAATACAAACAGGGTTTAGTAGAAGATAAAAATCAGGAAAAAAATGAGTAATAAAAATAACTGCATCCGGCAACTTTAAATTAGTGCCTAATTTTAAGATTGGTCTCAGCTTATGTAGTCCATAGTGCTATTCTTCATATATGAAGGAAACACCAAATGGTACTATGAATTCATAAACTGGATTGTGCTAAAACATTAAATTCTTCTACTAGAGAATAAACTCCATGAGGGCAAGAACCATATTTACTTATCTTTGCACTGAACAGCACCCCACTCCACCCCCACCCCAGTCTATTACAATATAGGTACAATCAGTGAATTCGATCAATAGCTCAAAAATGCCCTGAGGCACAATTTAACACCACCAACACTGAAAACAGGGTCTTGAAGACAAGATAGAGAAATGTGGATTGACCCATAATGAGGTTTAATGGATTTGTACTTAAATAACAGAAAGTGTTGATTGATGTTAAACACAGGTCTCAGCTCTTTTTCCTATTGAAAAGTTATAATATAAACTTGAATGAAATTTGTAGAATGCATAAAGGTGGTAGAATAACTGCCACAGAAGATGACAAAAATCATTTTAAAAAAGGATTCTGAGGGGCTCTATTGGAGGGGTCAAGTAAACAAGACTAAGGTTAATATGGTTAAATATAAAATCTTGTTTAGTTGTTTTTTTTTTTCCCATATGTTTTCTTTAAATCAATTATACAATACAAGATGGGGAGGCCTAACTTTAGCCTTAGTTTTTACATGGGAAAAACAAACAAAACAATTTAGGGGTTTTATTTCACTGTATTATGCTAGTAGGATGCAGATACTTGAAAAATACCTAATGCTTTCTAAGAATGCATGAAGTTCAAGTTCAACAAGGAAGATAATGCTACACTGATGAAAGCACATCTTTATTATGTTCAATTCTTTTTTTTTATTAAACAAATGCTTTAACTTCTGTTTTACATCATTCATTTCCACCAGATTTTGAGTTACAATCATTTTCCCCCCGTTATTCCCCTACCCAACCTCCCAGAATAGCAGTCCCACAAGATATCGCTTCCTCCAATCTGCTCTCTCCCATACCTTCTCCCATACCCCCATCGACTTTTCCATTAGAGGAAGGTGAATCTTTGTGTCCCAATGCCTACACATCTTATCTCCCTATTACAAGCAAAAGAGTATTAATAATAGTATTTATATATATTTGAAACATTTAATGTTAAGACCTCAACTTTCAGATCCATTTCCTTCTTCCCTTGTCACCCATTCCCTCTGGGGAGATAAGTAATTCAGTATATGTTGTACATGTCTAGCTATGCAAAACATTATCATAGTAGATATATTGTACAAGGCTGTTTACAATTCCCTCCCACTCATCCCACCCCCCACCTGGTCCATTCCCCACATGATCCTGTCCCTCTTCTATAGTGGGTACTTCCAACCACCCCTCCCCCCAAGGATGCCCTCCCATCCATCTTCCCTCCTCTCATCCCCCTTCCCCCTATTCTGCTGCAGATTGAGATATCCCATTTAGCATGTATGTCATTCTCTTCCTGAACCAAATTCAATGAGAATGTGGTTTTGCCTTTTTGCCTTCCTATTCTTCTCCCCCTTACAACCACTTCCCCTTGCTTCTTCTACATAAGATAGTTTACCCTATCCTATCTCTCCCCATCTCCTCTTGCCACTTTCCTCTCTCACCTCATAATTTCATCCCTTGAGTATTCTCCCTTCCCAACAAATTCAACCTATGCCCTCTATCCATATATAACTGTAACCATATACACACACATTCACATATGTACTCATATGACCACACACCCTTCTTCCATTATTTTCATAGTGAGAAAGATATCATCAGTCATCGTTATTGCTTTTCCATATAGGAATGTAAATAGTTCAACTTTGATAAGTTCCTTTTGATTTCTTTTCACTGATTACCTTCTCAGGCATCTCTTCCTTCTTGTGTCTGGATGTCAAATTTTCTATTCAGTTCTGGTTTTTTCCTCAGGAATGCTTGAAAGTCCTCTATTCCACTGAATGACCATGTTTTCCCCTGAAACCAAATACTCAGTTTTGCTGGGTAGGTGACCCTTGGGTTCATTCCCAGTTCTTTTGCCCTCTGGAATATCATATTCCATGCCCTTCGATCCCTCAGTGTAGAAGCTGCCAGGTCCTGGGTTATTCTGATTGTGTTTCCACAATATTGAAATTGCTTCTTCCTGGCTGCTTGTAGTATTTTCTCCTTGATCTGGGGATTCTGGAACCTGGCTATGATATTTCTGGGAGTTTTCTTTTTGGGATCTTTTTCAGGAGGTGATCGGTGGATTCTTTCAACCTCTATTTTGCCCTCTGGATCTAAAACAGGGCAATTTTCCTTGAGAATTTCTTGAAGGGTGATTTCTAGGTTCTTTCTTTGATCATGGCTTTCAGGTAGTCCAATAATTTTTAAATTGTCTCTCCTGGATCTATTTTCCAGGTCAGTGGTTTTTCCTTTGCCTTGGCATGTTGCCACTTAATTACTTGACTTTTGGGCTTGTTGCCGCACTATGGCTTTAAGGACAGCTAGAGGAATTTTCGTCCCGAACGTGTGGGGGGCAACTTCCTTTTCTGGCAAGCTGTAAACCCACCCACGACTTCCACCCTAGATCACAATCCAGATCCAGGGAGGTTAAAGCAAGAGCGATTACCCCCCAAGACTGATCGCTGGATCTCCCTACAATTAATTGCAGGCCGGGAGCTGGGGCTGCCTTTGAAAACTACAAAATGGACTGTCTCCTCAGCGGCTTCTAGCCCCCAGGGGAGGAAGCTGATGCATTCCCCAAATACAGGTCCCAAAGTCCATAGGACTCTAACCTCTTACTTTGTCCTAGGCATGTCTATGTTGATAATTCTGGAGTTGCCACAGCTACTGGTGTTCTGGGGTTCCTCCAGCCAGCTGTTGGCCCTGGTGCCCTGGGGCTAAAACCTCGGCTCACGGGGACCTCAGCTCCGGCTCGGCTCGGCTTCCCCGGCTCTGCGCACTGCGCACTGCCGGCTCCCAGACCACGGCGCTGGTCCTTCCTGCAGGGCTGCTGGGCTGTCCTCAGTGGGAGGTTAGCTTCTCTGTGTCGTTCTGTGGGTGCTGGGGCTCCAGAAGTTGTTCAGAGTCCCCTTTTACATAGTTTGGGGGGAATCTGGGGGCAAAGTGGCTTGGATAAGCTGTTTCTACTCCGCCATCTTGTATTATGTTCAATTCTTGATACTATAGTTTAAGAGGGGAAGTGACAACTTGAAGTGCCACCAGGCAATCAAAATGGTCAAAGGTTTGGAAATTATGACACATAAGAAAGAGTTGAAGATATTTAGCCTTGGGGAGAAAGAAGTATATAGGGAACATGGCAACTACAATATAGGTTAGACTCATGTTATATAGGTCCTAAAGGCAAAACCAGGGCCAATGAGTTGAAATTATACAATGGGAGGCAAATTTTGGTTAAATAAACTTTCTAAGTAATTAAGGATAATAAAAAATGGAAAAAGGTACTTCTGAGCTGGTGGTCATGAGCCATCTATCAACGGAAGAGTTAAAAACAAATTAAATGCCTACCTATAAAAATGTGGCGGGGGTTGTCCTGAAATTGGTAGGTTTGATTAGGTACCTTATGAGTTGGCTTCTAACTCTAGAGTTTTCTGAGCATGTAAGCAATCTTCGCTCTTCTTTTCTGGAGAGTCAGGGTGGCAGCTACTACTTTCTAAAAGCACATTTTATACTTTTGAAGAGAAAGCTGTCCAAGCTCTCCATTCTTGTAAGAACCAGAGGGGTTATGCCTGTTGGTGAATTTGACAATCACTACATGTAAAGCACTGGAAGGGGTGGTTCTCTGTGGTTCTGACAGCAGCAAGGCACTTGCCTCTGTCAGACACATCTAACTGAAAACAGCAGGTGTATCTGTGGGAGAAAATGTGTCAGGAAATAGTACTATGAAAAAATCCATCTTTATCTCAAATACTATTCATATAAAAATGAAGGTAGTGCAATTCTAACAATCCTAAGTGGATTCCCAGCTACAGTTATAACCAAAACAAAATTCCGCACATATGTGAGAAAGGTTCACAGAATGATGTGGTCTCTGGGCATCCTCTACTAGACGTCAATCTAGTACAAAGGAGAGTCATGTGCATTTGTAACCTCTAGGAGGTGATGTGGAGAGAAGAGTTGCCACACATAACCCCCTCCTCAATCTTTCTCCTCACTCCCCTTCCCAACAGAAGAGAAGAATCCCATTTCTCCCAAAAAATTCCTATCTCTCATTGTCCACAGTACATATGTACTTTCTCCTTTGATCCCTGACTCTATTCTTCACCAGGGAGTGGAAACTGCCCTAACTGTCCTCATTTCAAAGCAATCCATACTGCTAGAGATAACAGCTAATGGCCAAAATTTATATAGCACTTACTTGTTCCAGACACTGTGCCAAGCACCATATGGTTATTATCTCATTTGGTTCTCACAATAACCCTGAGGCTCAGGTGTTATCATCCCCATTTTACAGTTGAGGGAACTGAGACAGAGGTTAAGTGTCTCGCCCAAGGTCACAGAGCTATTAAGTGTCCAAGGGAGGACTTGAACTCACTCTAGGCCAAGCACACTAAGCATTGCACCACCAAGCTGCCTTTATATTTAATTATATTAATAAAATATAATCAATAATAAAATATAACGATAAAAAAGTTCCTAGGATAGATAAGGTTCCTCTAACCACTGCCTAGAGACTGAATCTCTACCTTATTTTACATTGTAAGTCCTAGAGAGCACCTGAATTTCCCTCTACCCTTGTACTACTAAGGAAAGATAAAACATACAGTATATGGATAGCTTTCATAGAGAAAATATGTGGCTCAAGGAAAATTGCATAAGGTGATAGTTCTCAGAATTATTTTAAACCTCAAAATGTCCTATATCTTATGCCTCCCAAATCACCGAACTGGGCACAGTGATCAGTCCCTTCTACCTCCACATCTTACAGCTGGTGCCACAATCAAATAATTATTGTAAGTTCTGGTCTTTTCCTAAGCACGGGTCAATTTGAAAAGATGAGAGGATGGTGTGGAAATAGCATAAGAAGCTGGTTGCTACTACAAATTTCTATTTATAATTTTGCAGCCCTTTGTTAATTTCCACCATCTTGCCTGAACAAATTAACCCAGTTTTTAAAACTCAGTGTAATCAAATTTAATTAATAACATGCATTATGCAATCACCAAGTAGAAATGTAAGCTCCTTGAGGGCAGGGAATGTTCCTTTTTGTCTTCATATTCCCACTGCCCATAGCAAAATGCCTTGAACATCATAAGTATTTTAAAAATGTTCCACTGAACCGAAAACAAATTTAAATATTACAAAGGAGAAAAAAAGCAAATACAACAAGAAAACACAAGGGATAGCAAGGATCCATGGCTATCACTTATCTTTCCTTTGCAACAAAGAATTGACATGAACCACACCTACAGATTTCATTTAACCATCATTACTACTACCTTTATAAAAAACAATGATAATCTCTTCCTTCTTCTTCCCATCAATTACATAGCCCTTAAAATAGCCCAAAAAAGGTATAGACCTATTTTATTTTTAAAAACTTGTAAAAATTAAAACAAAAAGTACTTGAAAATGTCTACCAAAACATTATTTTAACACATTATTAAAGTGTTATAATAAATAAATGTGCATAATGAAAGTAGATTCTGCATCCTAAATTATTGATAACTTCATTTTCCTGGAATCCAGAGTACTGACTATATTCAATAAATTATGTGGCATAAAGCAGAGATTAGAATCTTTTATCCATCTCCTATAAAGAGCTGCATATCCTTCACCATTAAAAAAAAAGTCTTTTATTTCACAATAAATGTGGGGTATAAGAGCATGTGACTCAGATTCTAAATATTTTGCTCTATTACTGAAACTGCTTAGAATTCAATTTCATAATGATTTCATGGAGATTCAAGAGGTAAAACAACTTTCTCTTCCTTCTCCCCCCCGCAAAAAAAAATTCAACCTGGAAAAATTATGTTCCATGTAATTTTCACTTATAACATGAGAAATGTTGGGGCGGCTAGGTGGCGCAGTGAATAGAGCGCCGGCCCTGGAGTCAGAAGGACCTGAGTTCGGATCTGGCCTCAGACACTTAATCCATACAAACAAAAACCTAGCCGTGTAACCTTGGGCAAGTTACTTAACCCCAATTGCCCTAAAGGGGCGGCTAGGTGGCGCAGTGAGTAAGAGCGCCGGCCTCGGAGTTGGATGACCCGAGATCAGATCCGGCCTCAGAAAATGAGCACCCACGCATAAATCAAATGACTAGCCGTGTAACCTTGAGCAAGTTACTTAACCCCAATTGCTTTAAAAAAAAAAACATGAGAAATGTTTTCTTTTTTTTAATAATTATTTGTAATTTATTATTAATAATTTAGTTGTTTATTTTTATGAATATACCCATTCATTCATTTGCTGTTACTGTATTCAAAATAAGTTACTCAGTAAAATGAATTATTTTTCATACTTAAAATTTGTTTTAAAACCACTATTGATCATATGACAATATAACTTAATTCAAAATAATTAATAAAAGAATACTCTAGATCTGAAGTTATGGAGGCCATCCAATGCAAACTGCTCATTTTACAATGAGGAAACTGAAACTAAGGGACATTAAGTGACTTGCCCAAAGTCTTAAAAGGTAGTAGTAGATAGAGCTGTACTTTGAATAGAACCAGTTTTCTTTCTACTGTACTATCCTTGAACTCAAACAACATGAGATAAAAGATCATGAAAATCTGATGAATTTAAACTCTTATTGGTTTTATGGAAAAGTGGCAATCTCAGTGTGAGAGTGTGTGTGTGTGTGTGTGTTTGTGTGTGTGTGTGTGTGTATGTGTTGTCTCCAAGGTCACCACTAGTCAAGTGTTAGTAGTTTCAATATATTATATGAATGATAACATTTTTCAATTAATTGCATTTTAAATAGATATGTATAACTACAAGGCATTACAAATTTGTCAATGAGATTCATTATGCCTGTAATTTTGATTATATTTACTTGAGACCTCTAGTACAAACAAATCTTCCTAATGGCCCAATTAGTAAATAAAGTATTTATTGCCTCAATAAACTTGCTACAAATTTTGCTGACCCAAAATTTCTTTTTTTTCTTTTGAAGAGACTCACAACCATAAGAGCTCACATACATTGAAACCTTTTAAAAGTTTGACACATAGATCTATCTAATATCATATTTTAAAGTTTTCCCTCTCAGGCAAAACAAAAAAATCAATAAAAATCTAGTCCCATGCACTTGGTTGTCTTTCTTTGAAAAATTAAAGTCAAGAATAGAAAGCCTACGAACACTAAGGGCATTTAGGGTTTGTGCGCCTATCATCTTTGTATCTAGACTCCTTCAGAAGTCTCATTGTATTCAGTCTTGAATACCACACAGTAGTACCTTACACAATGAACTCCTAAGAAACAAAGGAAAAGAAATGAAGCAAAGATTTCAAAATAAGACTATAAATTGGGTATTGCTGGTACACCTCCTTCTGCATAGTAACCGGAAGGTTTACAGAAGTCATTAAAAATAAGAAGCGTGATGCAGTGAAAATCAACCAACATATATTTATTAAATGCCTACTATGTGCCAGGTACTGTGTTAGGCACTTGGCTATAAAGTAAAAAATGAGAGACTCCATCCTCATGGATCAAGGTGAAATTCTATAGGAGGTAGCAAATTTAACTCCCTGAGTAAATATACATACATACATACATACATACATACATACATACACACACACACACACACACATACGGATTTTATCCTATGCAAATCGCTTTACTTCTTTGGGATTCAGTTCTGTCATCTGTAAAAAAGAAGTAGGCACAACTAAATAACCTCCAAATCTATTGTATGACAACAATAATAATAGCAGATATAGTGTTTAAAGGTGTAAAAATGTTTTATATGTATTATGGCATTTATTCCTTACAATAACCCTGTAAGGTGGTGCTACTACTGTTCCCATTTTACAGATGAGATAACTGATGCTGAGGGATATAACTGATTTGCTAAGGTCACACAGCTAGTAAATAATGTCTAAGGGAGAATATGAACACAAGTCTTCCTGATTCCAGGTTAAGCACTCTATTCATTGCACCACCCAAATAACTATATGATCTGTGGTCATTTTGTACTGAATTAAGGAAAATAATAAATAATTTAAAATTTTCAAGTTTGAGATTAATTCCCCACATAGAAATGGCAAAAAAAAAAAAAAAAAAAGGTGGAGGTTATCTGTGAATCTGTTCAACAAGTATTTATCTTATGACCCATTTTGTTCATCATTTCCTTTTCAGTTAGCATAGGTATAGGGAAACTTTTTGCTCTCCCAATCCATTCAGTCTATTTGACAAGTCAACATATTTCAAAGCTAAATTCTTGGAATCAGCTTTCTAGGGTATCTATCCACGGATGGATACATACAGAATCACAGAGCTGAGAGGGCCCTCAACAGATCATGTAGCTAAGCTTCATGCCTTAAGAAAAAAGCCACATCTAAGCTGTATAAGATAAATGGTTGTCAAGTCTAAAGACCTCTAGGGATAGAGATTTCATAAACTCTCTGTGTAAAATCCTCCAGTGTTTAACCAGCCATATTGTCAAAAATTTCTTTGTCTAACAATCTAAATTTCTTTCATCTCAGCTTAATGGTATTTCTTCATTGTGCTCTTCAATGGAGATAGAGGACAATGTTTATAATAAGATCTTCACTGAGCTAAGGACATGTAATAAGCCCTTTTTTTCCTCCTGAATAAATTCCCTAAATTTATTAAAATTTTGCTTCTAGAACCTATCTCTACCTTTAAATATTTTTTTAATGCACTGGGAAATCTTAATCTTGTCTGGTTCCTTCTCAGAATATGGAGATACAACTAGGAATCAATACTATCATAATAGTCGGGCCTACATTAAACATAGCCAAGTCTCTGCTTCGTTTTTTATCCTTGCAAGCCTTTTTTTTTTTTTTTTTTGGAGGGAGGAAGGTAGGGCAATTGGGGTTAAGTGACCTGCCCAAGGTCACATAGCTAGTTTTTGTGTAAAGTGTCTGAGGCCAGATTTTAACTCAGATCTTCCTGACTCGAGGACTGGTGCTCTATTCACTGCGCTACCTACCCCTCCCCCCCCCCCATCCTTGCACTGTTGCCATCATTCAGTTTTTTGATAGTAGTATGACATTAAAGCCAAATATTCAACTAAGTTCTCTTATTGTACTTGAGCACTAAAATCATTAGTATCCTATAAGTTTATTTGCATGCACTTGCCCCCTACTCTGTCTGTATCTGTGTATATGTGTCTGTCTGTCTCTCCTTTTTTTTTTTAAGGAAATTATTTAATTTGAGAAAACATTATATTTCCTTTCTTATCTTTAAGAAGCAAATTATTTTCAAAACAGTAACTTCTAGTCAAAGGTATCATACGGTATAAAGCTCAGCAGTCCTGGTGCAATGTCAAAGGTAGAAAGGGACTATTACAGAGAGAAGCATGTCAACTGTGACACTGACCTTAGAACAGAATAAAGAGCATATTCCTGAGGCAATGTTCCATGAGAGGGGCCTGATGAGGTGAACCCAAAGCATAATTCTAAGAGCACACAGAAGATGAAGCAGCTGATAGGAATTTTTTTTCTTAAAAGAAAGTAAATCTCTTTCAGACAAAAAAAGATGTCACAACCATAATGAATGACATTTCAAAGTATAGTTCAAGGACTTCAGGAGGCTTTGACTTATGGAGTGTTCCTCTGGGAACACAAAATGTGGCTAAGAAGAGGGAGAAGTTGGGATTTGGGGGATCATATTCAAAAGGGGATGAAAATAACACTGAAAGATGAGATAGAAAAATACTAAATAGAAAACCTGATACACGTGACAAAATAAATACTTGTTAGGTCATGAAGGCAGGGCAAATATGAGGCAGAAAAATGAGGGCATGTAGAAATTTAAACAAATCATGGTGGTTCTGCAAATTATCAACCAGTATAGGTCATGTTCTACCAAACAGGCAAATAGGAATTTTAGGCCCACTTTTTCTACCAGCTTATAGAGCAACAGGAATTATGCATGTAAACATTTTAAAGACAGTATTAAAAAGAAAAATATGAAGAAAAATTCTCTGAAAATTATACCTTGTGAGCAGCTTGCCACTTGAAATTATGAAACTATGGTATTTGGTACCTTTAACTAGGTTAATTTATGAATTCTGAGGTTATTAACAGGCAAATCACTGAAGAATTAAACTATTTCAAATGCAACAATGAGGAAAGGCGGTGCATAGAGAGAGAGTTTGGATATGGTACTGAATAGTGCATAGAGTGGTGGTCTTGAGGGTCAGAAAGACCTAGTTTTAAATCTTGCCTCTGACAATGACTGGTAGTATGACCATGGGAAAAGACCCTTAACCTATCTAAGCTTCAGTTCCCTGAGAAATAAACACAACAATCCCACAGGGATGTCATAAAACTAAAATGAGATGCTGTTTATAAAGTGTTTTGTAAAACAAAGTACTGCTTCTAGAGCCAGAAGACATACATTTGTTCCCTATTTAGTCACTTAGTAACTCATCAATAAAATTAAGAGATTGAGAGGCAGCTAGGTGGCACAGTGAATAGAACATCTGCCCTGGAGACGGGAGGACCCTAGTTCAAATGTGACCTCAGACACTTGACACACTTACTAGGTGTGTGATCTCAAGCAAGCCATTTAATGCTAATTGCCTCAACCTTCCAAACCTCCAAAAAAAATATAAATAAGGGATTGAACTAGATGATGATGATGATGATGATAGCCAATATTTATATAGTGACTACTGCGGCCCAGGCATTGGACAGAGCGCTCAGCAATTATTATGTAATCTGATCCTCACAACAACCCTGTGAGGTAGGTGCTATTATTATCCCCACTTTACAGAGGAAGAAACTGAGGCAACTAGAGGTTAAGTGACTTGCTCAAGGTCATACAGCTAATTTGTATCTGAGGCCATATTTCAATTTAGGAAGATGAGTGATGAGTCTTCCTAACTCTAGGCCCAGCACCCTATCCACTGTGCCACTTAGACAACCCCTGAAGTTCCCTCTGCCTCTAAACATATGATTCTCTGTCACTTGTTACTAGAATGCACCAATCTTTGAAAATAATAATATTTTCACTATTTTACAGATTTATTTCATCCCCAATATGCAATTATAGAATATTAGAAATGAAAAGGACAAAAGGATCATCTTAATACAGGGGTTCTTGACTTATTTTGTGGCAATCTGGTAAAGATCCCTTCTCAGAATAATGTTTTAAAAATACATACAAAAAAAGCATGAGCATAAAGGAAACAAGTTATACTGGAATACAGTCAACAAACAAGAATTTATTAAGTACCTACTATATATGGCAGGGAAATGTGCTAAGTGCTAATTATCAAAATTAAAAGTTCAATAAAATAAACTGGTTCAGGGACCCCAGGATATAGAACCCTTCCAACAACAGCTCAGAACCACCCTGAGAAACTGTGTGGACTTACCCAGATCACAGAGCTGTAGCAGAGTTAAAATGTGAAGCCCAGGTCAATGCATTTCTATGGTGTCACACTGCTTCATCTAGGTAACACTATCTGTAAATTCATCACTAAACCATGAATAACTAAAGGATACTCAAACAAAACTAATTTTGAATTGCCATAGGAAAGTCTTTTATCATATTCTTATTCCTTTATTGTCTTCCTCTTGATAAGACTGAAAAAATTAGCACTTTGATTTGTGGTCAAAATGGTCAGATTTATATTAACTGTCACCTTGGTTAAGTGTTACTTTGATTATTTTATTGTATAAACATATATGATAAACATTCACCTAGAGTATATTAACCTGTTTACAACTCCATGAACATAGTAAACATTTAACAAATGCTTGTTGGAGGTATGGTGAACTTGATTGTAGCCAAAGACTTCTGTTCAAATGCCAATTCTGCTAGGTATTAGCAAAAGTGACTTTAGGTTTATTACTTTCCCTCTCTGACCTTCAATATCTTCATTATAAAATGGGGATAGGGACAATGAGGTGGAACAATGAAGTAGCACAGTAGATAGCATGCTTGGCCTAGAGTCAGGAAGACTCATCACTCATCTTCCTGAGTTCAAATCTGGCCTCAGATGCTTACTAGCTGTGCGCCCTGAGTAAGCCACTTAACCTTGTTAGCCTCGGTTTCCTCATCTATAAAATGAGCTGGAGAAGGAAATGGCAAATCACTCCAGTATCTTTGCGAAGAAAACCCCAAAAGGGGTCACAGAGAGTTGGACATGACTGAAAAATGACTAAAAATGCAGATAACATTTTATTACCTACCTCATAAGGTTCTTATGAAGATCAAATAAAAATATAAGCAACTTGCCTTTATAATCATCAATCAATCAACAGTTATATTAAGCACTATGTGCCAGGCATTGTATGGGCTCAAAAAACAAAGACAAAAATCAAACATAATAAAGTCTTTGTAAACTGTAAAGTTCTATATAAATGTTAAATCTTATTCAAACAGCTTACATCCTCTAAGAGGAGGTTACAGGGTAAACATTACAGTAGAACTATAATTTTGGAGGAGAGCTATTATCACATGCATAACAAAGCAATATTACTGAAAAAGTGGCTGCACCATACATTAAGAGACGAAGCTATAATCTGAATAAGTTCTATGTTTACCAAGTAAAACTTTTTAAATGATGTATCTGAGTTGCTATAACACAATAATAGAAGACAAGAAAAAAAAGCTTCATTACCTAATTTTCCTATTTAACTATCAACTTCTCAATTAGCACATAACATGTCTCACTACATAAAGTTAATGTCCTAATGAAGTCTCACAAGGAGCTGCTGGGAGGAAAAAAAACACCTTACATTAACTAATTGGCCTGGATTAGAAATATTTACTGCTAGGCATTATAAAGTCTCTGCCCTCTACTTGACATTTTTTGGTGAAAAGAAATGCCTGAGATAGCAATTCTGTCACTTTCACTGAATCCCCCCAAAAGGACAGTACACTCTGACATGGGCATAAGTGTTGACTAGCAGAAGTAAAATGAAAATGCACATTTTTATTCATATAGTTTTGTCACTTACCTCAAATTTAATCATATCAAAATCTGATAAATATTTCATGTATGTAGCACTCTTCTTAAAGGTTGTTAAAGAGCTCTAGCCCATTATCGCATTAACCATTACTGGACATCTTTTCTAACTCAATTATAAAATGTTGTACCATGCATTTTATTTTAAGCCACACACTGATTCCTATTACATTTATCCTCTTTATTTTACTCAACTGTAGTTTTTTGATTATGATAGACCTAGTCCTAGTGATTCAATCTTTTATCTGCCTATAAAAGGTAGCCAGATTCACCTACTCCATAAAGGAGAAGACTTTCATGGAGACAGGGTCAAAGAAGATCAGGGTCAAGGAAGGCTTCATTGAACAGGTGGGATTTGAGTTGGCACCAGATTTCAAAGAAAAAGTAAGAACTGTACAGTGTAACTGCTGAAGAAAGTTGATGGTGACGGAGATTCCAGATGGAAAGAATTGTAAGATCAAAAGCTTTTAAGTCCTGGGGAAATCTGGGAGAGATGGAGGTGATCCAGGGAAAAGCAATAGAGGATGAGTTTGATGGAAACATGGAATAAATGAAGGTAAGTAGTTGGAGAAGGAGCTGAAAAGTAGATAAATCATGAAGAACCTTTAATGACAGATGAAAAAATCTAGACTTTACTAAGGTTTCAAATTTATGGAGATTTTATGTTTATTAGAAAATAAAGTCAGAATAAATTATTTTTATGTACACATAGTAAAGAAAGTACACTACAAAGTAGGGATTCTTGAATTTAGATACAGGAACCCCCCCCTACCCCAAGAAGTCTATGGATTGATTTCTGGGGGAATTTTGGGTAATTTCACAATCCTGTGAGGTAGATGCTATTAATATCCCCATAAAATATGTGAAAATATCTTTATTTTTTACTAACTTTTGGTTTCCATTGTAATCCTATGTAGTTTATTCTATGAACTTAAAGAACGTTATTCAGAGAAAGAGAAAGAGAAAGAGCACAGAAGATTCGCCAGACTGTCAAAAAGTCCATGACATACAAATGGCTAAAAACCCTGGGTCAAAAGGGAATTCTTGTGGGGGCTGGGGCTAAACAAGATGGCTTCTGTCGTCCCTTTTCTAAATTCTATGGCCATTTTATATTCCTCTGTTATTTTATAGAATTAAGTCTTACCCAAATAATCTACACCAAAAAGATCTAAAGACATATTGTAAGAAGCTTAAGGAAAGTAACCATCTTTTGCCAAATTAAGTAGTCATGAAGGTTGATGCAGCTCCTGGGGTAAAGAATCCTGCTTTTAAAAAAAGAAAAGAAGGGGTGGCTAGGTGGCACAGGGAGTAGAGCGCCGGCCCTGGAGTCAGAAGGACCTGAGTTCGGATCCGGCCTCAGACACTTAACACACACACAAACAAAAAAACCTAGCCGTGTGACCTTGGGCAAGTTACTTAATCCCAATTGCCCTCCAAAAAGCAAAAAAAATAAATAAATAAGAAAAAGAAAGAAAGAAAAACTCTAATGCTATTCATCTGGTTTTGCAGAGTTAACTATTACAGGAATGGAGACTGTGTCCATAAACTGTACGGTAAATGCCTATCCTCTTTCCCCTGACCCTTCTCTCCCCTCCCCCCCACCAAAGTGTTTTTTCACCTAAAAGGTAAGAAATTGTAAGACTGGCTTATTTTCATTTCCTCATCTTTTCTTTCCCATCCACACTCCCTCAGCTGGTGGTACCACTGAAAAGAGGAGGGAAAAAGCCTCAAAGGCAAGTGGTTAAATGAGACACTCAAGAAAAGCAAAGGGTTGGAATCAACCACAAGCAGAAAAATCAATAGGTAGCTTCACTCACTTTTGAGGATCTCCTTACTTTAACGCTTTAGATTATAGTTTATATCTTGCTTCATCATTCACAAAGCGCTGTTTTCCTCACAAAAACCTTATCACACCAGGGAAGGAAGTGAACGTAGTAGACATAACTACTATACAGAACAAAAATGAGGAAAAACAGCAGCCTGTTGTAGAGTACAGAGATGGACTAAGGAGGCATTAAGTGCCCACTATGTGCCAAAGTCTATGCAAGGCACTGGGGGATACAAAGAAAGGAAAAAGAAAAAAAAAGTCCCTGCTCTCAGGGAGCACACAGACTCAAGGACATTAACATCCAAACAACTACATAAAAACCAATTGTACACAGGAGAGAAGACGCCAGAATCAAGGGAGATGGAGAGAGGCTTCCTATAGATTTTATCTAGGAATTCTGTCTCTGTTCCTAAGTAGATCTATGACCTTGAGTCTCTTAACTTTTTTCAGCTACAGTTTCCATACGTGTAGAATAAGGATAATAGGGGTGGCTAGGAGGTGCAGTGAATAGAGCACCAGCCCTGGAGTCAGGAGGACCTGAGTTCAAATCCAGCTTCAGACCCTTAATACTTACTAGCCGTGTGACATTGGGCAAGTCACTTAACCCCAATTGCCCTGCCTTCCCACCTCCAAAAAGAAAAAAAAAAAAAGAATAAGGATAATACTAATTACTACATGTCTCATAGGACAACTGTGAGGGTCAGATGAAATAATCTCTCTCTTGTGAAGTGCTTTATAGACTTTAAATCATTATATGAATGTCATTTGATGTTATGGTCCTGCCTCTGCCTTTAGTACTACCTGTGTGACTGGGCAAGTTTCTGTACCCTCTCTTAGGCCTCAGTTTCTTCACCTGTAAAAAGAGGAGAATGAACCAGAGGGTCTCTGGGTTCTAGCTCTTTATCAGTGATCTCACAATTCTTAGAATCCCTCATTCTTCCAAAGCTTGTTCTAGAATATGATCACACGTACACTTGTCCTTACTTTCAAAGCAAGAAGAAGATAAAGAACAGATAAATCTGCTATTGGGTAAACAGTATAACGGTCAGTCTTTTATAAATGGCTGTAAAGTTCATTAAGTGCTTCATACATGTTATCTCATTTGATTTTCACAACAACCCCGTGAGGTAGGTATTATTAATACCCCCATTTTGACAATGAGGAAACTGAGGCAAACAAAGGTTCAGTGACTTGCCCAGGATCACACAGCCAGCAAGTGTCTGAGGCAGGATTTAAACAGCTAGGCGGCATAGCGGATAGAGCTTCAACCCCAGAGTAATCTGGCCTCAGAGGCTTACTAGCTGTGCACCCTGAGCAAGCCACTTAACCTTGTTTGCCTCAGTTTCCTCATCTGTAAAATGAACTGGAGAAGGAACAAGCAAACCACTCCATTACCTTTGTCAGGAAAATCCCAGATGGTGAAACAGAGTCAGACACAACTGAAAAATGAATGAACAACAATGAACTTCCAAGGCCACTATACTACCTAGCTGGCTCTTAATGGAAACAGAAAACCATACTATCCAAGGGGTAGTGTAGTATGGTCAGAAGAGTGTTGGTCTTAAAAGTCAGGAAGAGTGGGTTTGGATCCTATCTCTGAACCTAACTGTGTGACCCTGGGCAAGTTATTTAACCTCTTTGGGACAAAGTTTCTTCATCAGAAAATGAGGGAACTGGACTTAAGTGACCTTTGAGGTCCTTCTAACTCTAAATCCTATGAACTCCTATGTCGTGTCCATCATATCAAAGAAAACACATGTGAGTAAGACAGAGTTGAAACCCACAATAGAAGAACAGATAGTAACAGTTGTTCATTTGTGTCCAACTCTTCATGACCTCATCTAGGGTTTTCTTGGCAAAGACACTGGAGTGGTTTACCATTCCCTTTTCCAGTTTTTTTTTTTTAAAGATGAGGAAACTGAGGCAAATAGGATTGAGTGACTTGTCCAGGGTCACACAGCTAATAAGATCTGAGGTCACATTTGAATTCAGGTCTTCTTGACTCTAGGCCTGGCACTTTACCCACTGCCCCATGTCCATTTTAGAGTGAAGATATTGAAGATCAGAGAGGGAAAGTAATTTACCTAAGGTCACTTTTGCTAATAACTAGCAGAACTGAGGTCAGATTTGAACTCCTGACCTTCAGGCCTGACACTCTATTCACTGCACCACTTAGCTGCACCAGAGTAACAATATATAACTAGTGTTAAACTAATTTAAATTATGTAGGCATGCACACATATAAAATTATATATTCAGTCTAAATCAAAATTTGTTACACAAGTAGGTGGTTACTCCTTGGGATAAATGGGGACATTCTGAGATTTCCTAAAATTTGGGCTGGCAATTGCTGTTCCTGACAAAAGGCTATATAAATGGCATTCTGAAAAGATACCTCATATAGTCATTTATTCATCCCCTACTCCACAATCCATATTTTCACAAAGGCATACCAACGGAATACTTAGGGACATATATATATATATAAGCTCCATTTCAAGGAAGAAATAAGTCATAGAATCTTTTTTTTTTTTTGGCTTTTTGGAGAGGGGAGAGTAGGTCGATTGGGATTAAGTGACTTGTTCAAGGTCCCACAAGGTCTAGTAAATGTTAAGAGTCTGAAGTCGCATTTGAATTCAGGTCCTCCTGTTCCAGAGCTGGGGCTCTATTCACAGCGCCACCTAGCTGCCCCTTAGTCACAGAATCTTAGAGGGAGAGCTGGAAGGAACTAGGAAACTGAGACTTTATGAGGACCAGTTATTTGTTGAACATCATAAAGATGTCATAGCAGAGATTGAACCTGGGTCCTCCCACTATAGAGACAATGCTCTTCCCACTGTCTTCTATTTTGGATTATGGTGCTAATATGATATTGTTGGGTTTAGCAATCAGCAGTACTACACCTTTCTCAGAAAACCATCTGATTCAGGTACACAGATAATCTGAGTCTGCCCTAGGCAGCCTCTAGGCAAATCAGTCATGAAGACTCCTCATTCCAAGATTCAAATTATTAAATAGAAATTAATATTATACAGGGCTCGGCCTCTAAGGTCGCTTCCAGCTCTAAATCTATGACCCAACAATCCATCCTATCAGGATGGTTTGTGTCATCTAGCTAGCCAAAATTTAACCCTATTCATTATCTCCCTTGAGGGCTTATTAGCTACTGGGTTAATCCATAAATGTCAGAAAAAAACTCTGCCACTTAAATGGCTTATAAACCATATCAGGCAACATGGAAAAAAAAAACCTAGCTATTGTATATGTACACCCCAATCCATGATTCTGAATTCTAAAAGAATTTCATGGTCTACAAACTAGAAATGGGGAGCCTGTGACCTTGAGGCCACATGAGGCCCTCTAGGGTCTCAAGTGTGGCCCTTTGACTGAATCCAAACTTCACAGAAGAAATCCAGATTTACTGAAGTTTGGATTCAGTCAAAGGGCCTCACTTGAGGCCCTAGAGGGCCACATGTGGTCTCAAGGCCCCAGGTTCCCCACCCCTGGTCTAGATATTACTGGCTCTGGCTTTTGGGAAAGCACCACCATCTAACACATGCTGCTTAAGAGCCATCCCTATCTTTTTCCATCTTGAGATGTAGGTAAATAGATGACAATTAGTGAAGATACCTTAGGGAAGATAACCTATCGTCTACCCCCCAAAAAGTTTTAACATTAAAATAAATATAATACAAAACATATGCAAATATAATATAAATAATCTTTTAATATAACTGAAATATAATATAACTGGTATCACTGATAATACTGCTTATTTTATCTTACACATTTAAAGTCATTATTTTGAGAAATCATCCACAGAATGCCAAAGAAGTCTATCTCCATCTCTTTCTGTCTCTGTCTCTCTCTGTGTCTCTTTCTCTCACACATACTAAGAACACACACTAAGAACCACTGCTATAACATAATAGCAAATAGAATAAGTTCTCAGACTACTTCTTAAGAACTCCCCTACTTGGCCTTTTCAAACATTATCCTTATATAGACATATTAACCTCTGTCTCATAAACTTGTTAGAAATTAATGAAATTCCATAACTAGAAGTAAGTCAAGCCTTGTGAGACTATTTTAATCTTCATCTAACATTAGAGAGAATTCATTTCTTCAAGACCTTTATGATCAAAACATAGTTTAAAATTACAGAGAAAGAAAATTGTGCCATATTTGACCTAAAACAATCTGAAATCTAAGAGGTTAACACAAAACAAAAAATGCTTATAAATCCACCCTCAATAACGGTTACTATTTACTTATTTAGCTTATTAAATTAAGGTTTTCTGTTTACAAAACTATGCATGAAATCTAACGGCCCCATTCCGGCTCTGAAATTCTCCATGACCATTTCATTTTTTTGAGCCTCAGTTTTTACATCTGTAAAATGAGCAAACTGGGTTGAAAGATGTTTAAAACCACTCTAAATTCTATAAATGCAATCATCTTCAAATAATTCCCAGGATTCCTATTTTGAGTTCTTTAAACTCTTCATAAGGACTGATTCAATTTCCCTGGTTCCCTTTTCAGTTAGACCGAGTTTTCCTGTTCTGAAGTAAAAGGTCCTTTTACTTAATATTTTTATCATCTTTAATGCCTTTTGTTTCCTATCAAGAACAGATTGTGTACATCACAAAAATCTTCAGGATGTAATCAAGAAAAGAATTTACAACTCTGGAGTCATTTCCTGTCAAGATTCCAACCCTATGTAACTCTATGGGGAAGTTAACCATAGAGTACATAGGATGTGAATTTGGCCCATTATAAATGTATATTTTTGTACATACACAGCACTCACTGGGGTTTGCCTCAAGTTGAATGGTCCCTTGTATTCACTTACAGTTTCCCAGCCTATGCTCTCATCTCATTAGAATTTCTGAATCCACTGGTCTTGCAGAGTTCCCGTTACCTTCTTTTGTGTCCAGCAACTAAAGATGGTAATTTACGTCTAATTAACGGAACTGAGTCATAATGAGCTCTTTTCTCTTAGACACTATTTGAATGTCCAAAATAACCAGCAAGATTGGGCTTTTAGTCTTACTCCCGCTCAAGTTTTTGTACCACAGTGCTCTTATTCAGGCCCCCTGCTTTGCATACAGTCAGAGGGCTGGAGGTTATCCACATTGTGAAATTCTTAGGATAGTATGCAGAAAGTGATTTAATAGCATACCCCCAGGCTGAATATTTTTGCTGAACAGTTATGCTTAAAACAGGCGAGTTTACTGTCACATCCTTCTCAGACTAGACTCTATACCTTTGAAATGATATCTTTGCTACTTCCTGAATTTGACAGCATTCTTTATAAGATCAATTTCTATGCAAAAGAAACAAAAGACAAGTTAGATGCAAAGCACACAAAGAGATGTGCATCTGTGCAAAGAAAAGCATGATAAAGCAATTCTTCTAGTGATCCATGCTGGTGGACAAAATGTAATGCTGTAAATACAACAATGCAGTCTAAGAAAGTAAAACCAAAGTTCAACATAAGCATATGCTCTCTAGGAAACAGCAACTCACTCCCAACACCATTAAATCAATATATACACTAGAAGTAGTTCCTTGCTTTTTCCATCATAGGAGATATCTAAACAAGCCTTTATAAATATTTATATGCCAACATAAACAGCATTATTTTACCGTATTTGTCACTGCATCTCATTGCAAAGTTTTAGACTAGGGGTCTCAAGTCAAAGTTCATGTTACCTACCCTTTAAAAAAAAGAGAAGAACCCCTACTTTACCTCCCAACCAAATACTCCCATGTTAATTATGATCAAAACACACACACACACACACACACACACACACACACACACACACCAATATTCATAGTACTAATGATGAGATAAATAAATTTGTGTTTTACTTTAAAACAGAAAACAGCTATACACATGAAATTAGCTCCTATTTTTCTACGGGAGCTGTTTTAAAAACCAGTGACTATAGTACTTGCAAGAGCACTGGAAAGGGCAACAATAGCTATGATCATATAAGACAAAAAAGACAAGCAGAACAAGGGCAGGGTGGTGGGGGGGGGGGTGTTAAAATATTTGTTTCCCTCTTTATGTAGTTTACAGATATAGGAAAGAACCAGAACAGATGTACCAGATTTGTCAAAATGGAAAGATGATTTGACACCCTATTACACAAATCGGCTACTGGTGAAAATATTAAATCTGACAGTAAATCAGGGGAAATAAAACACTGCCTTGACTAATTATTTTTAATTGGCGAATAGCTTCTAATTTATAATACTTTGCTGACAAATAATCCCGAGTAAAGGAAAAGCCAAAAGTTGAGAGCAACAATTTGGTTCGTTTACAGACTGATCCTAAATGAACAATCATTTAAGGAGATAATCAATCTACTAAATATTTTTTGATTGGAAGGGACATTTAATATACATGCATACATATATACACACATATATATACACACACACATACATACTACACAATATATACACATATGTGGACAGATATATAGAGAGATGGAGAGATAGAAATATGACAGATGATTGATAAATGAGGGGTAAGTGATAAATAATAGAAATGATTGGTAGATAGATGACATAAATACAGATAGAAGACATATATATATATTGGATGATTGATAAATGATAGATAGATGGCATTGTAGGAATACAAAAAAATACACATTGGATTACTGCCTCAAGCAGTTTATATCTAAGTGGAGAGCCATAACATATCTTTAAAAATTAAAAAAAAATCCATAATTTTTTAATTTTGGAATCTATTTTCTCTAAGAAACAGTATTATAATAATCACAAGGTTCTTAAGCTAATGATAATTAACATTATTTGTAATCTAAATTAATAACTAACATTTAATAACAATCTCACACGAATTAGCTCAATTAGTGTATCAATAGTGACCCCCCCTCCCTAATGTCCCTTATCCTCCTCTCAACTCTCTCTCCATCCAGCCCCCCCACCACACACCCACACCCACACCCACACACACACACTTCATCACTACTTTCTTTCTATAAAGCCCAGAGTCTAGTGAGGGTCTTGATCCAGGCTGTTGCTCCAAAGGACTAGGGGCACTCTGTGTATGTGTTTAAAGGGCTCTAGTAACAGCAGAGGCAGTGTAGAGGGAACAAGGTTCTGTTAGGACTTGGCATTTGTATGCATGAGCTATTACTGAAACGACTACAGTTGCCACTTCCACATCGTGACTTTTCCCATCATGGTTTCAATATATCATGGGTCAGCATAAGAAACTAAATGGGAATTTGGGGGGAGTTTGTGGAAGCTGCAGAAGACATAAAAAGCCCAGCAGACGACACAGAGCACATAACCAAATACTTAACCCAAATTTTACATTAAGGTACTGTAAACCCTCAGAAAAAAAAAAATCAGACTTCTTTTCAGGTACAAAGGGAAGGTCAAAAAATCCTCCATAGTTTTTTTTCCCCGATTACAGGGGGTACTGAAAACCCTCATAAAAGAAAAAAAAAATCAGACTTCTTGGGGACAAAGGGAGGGCCAAAAAGTCCTATGTAGATTTTCCAGATAACGAGAGTACCATGTTCCTAAATCCCCACAATATGGAAGGGATAACTGTGGTCATGATATATTTTATTTGTTCATTCAACAAAAAGACTTATTAAGTGCTTCCTATGTTCCAGAAACTACTTACAACCATCCTACAAAACTGACTTGCTCTGTGATTATGCACAAGTTACATGACCTCTGAGTTTTAGTTACCTCGTTTGTAAAAAGAGGGATAATAAAAGCACTTATTTACCAGAGTTTAAAGATCACATGAGGTAAGACATAATATAGTATGGTAGAGTATAGGATAGCATAGTGTCAGTTTTTTTTTACTGTAGTATTAGTGGTATACCATCTGCTAAGTAGTATATAAAAATTATCTAGCTATATTATTCCTTCCAATTTTTTTACAAAAATAACCACAATATAAGAAAATAAAAATCAACTGACTTTGAAAATGTAATTATAAACAAAGTATCTATTTTTAATTAACATATGTAAAGTGATTTTAATGTATTTATTTTTATTCTGAATTTAAACACCAGATGAAGTATTTCTATATACACAATAGAATAATGTTATGTCATTCTACATACAGTAGATATAATATATATGGCAACTATTATTCTATACACATATAGAATAATGTATAGGTGGATCATATATGAAACTGTCTCTGTTATGTATATAACCTGCTTTTCTTTTAAAATATAGAATAAATTTAACCTGTAGTTTTTCAAAGCTGTCCTACATGTTTGCCATTGTTTCTGGTATTCCTTCTGTTCTCCTCAGTTCAATCAAAAAAAATGCTTCAATAACTTCTTTTCTTAACTTCTTGCTTCCTTTTGTCCCCATTTCCGATTTCCCTCTGATTGACCCTTCCCTCCCTACCATGGGGGTGGAGGTATTGAAAACTTGCACAAATATACATAATCAAATTTTTAAAAAAAATTCACATTCACTGTGTCCTTTATCTTGAGTTCATCAGCTTTTTCTCAATACTAAGAGTATTTTATCTTTAATATCTAGGAGTATCTTTATCATTCCTCTGATATTATGGTTGGTCATTGTATTGATCAGAGTTTCGAAGTCTTTCAAAGTGGTCTTTCTTTATACTTCTATCATTATATAAAGTATTCTCTGGGTTCTACTCACTTCATTCTGAATCAGTTCATATAAGTCTTCCCAGGTTTCCCTAAATCTTGTCTTTTCTTATAACATAGTATTTCACTACATTTGAATGAATGACATATTTAAATATGAATTTGTTTAGCTATCTTCTAATTAATGAGCACTTCTTTGGTTTCAGTGATCTGAATGTTTAAATGCAGCTTTCTCAAGTTAGAACCATTATTGGAGTCAGTCATAGAGATAAGCAGTAGTGCTAACAAAGAAGCTCACTGAATTAAATTACTTTAAATATGCATACGCCATGTCTCTAAAGGGAGAAAATCAAACAAATTAATTTAGTCATTTGATTCTTAACATGAGACTAAGCAGTCAAAATTTCTATTTTTTTTCCCTAGCACATACAAAACATGACTGGTTAAACTCTTCAAATGTCATCTGACAATATGTGAGTAGCAGTGACCCAATTGGATAGCTTTATTTTTAATGCATCATTAGAGCAACCTATCAATAAGAGGGCTGAAGATGAGGCTCTTGGATGAAATCATTATGGTGATCACATTTTCCAAACTAAAATTCAAGACACATGGTCTGACCAAGGCTATTAATTAAAATTCTCCTTATTTTTTTTTTTCAAATTGGAGCTATCCTAGAAAATCTGAGTCACATGGTTGCCATAAATACCAAGGAAATATATCTTCCTCATTGTCCTTCATGTATTTAATCCCATGCATACTGCCTTCCAATAGTTCTTTTATATGGATTCAAGACTAGAAAAATGTATAGAAATCATATTATCAAATAGTTTTCTTTCCACACTGCCATGGCAGTTACATCAGTAACAGTCAGAGAGAGACCAATCTACAAGGTAGACATAATTAGAAGTGGAATAACTCTCTAACTAATGACTTTGGACTAACCTCAAAGATGCAGTTATGATAACCAATTCATCAAAGGGCGCTTATTAAGCACCTACTATTTGCCCAGAACTATGTCAGGTACTGAAGACGAAAATACAAAAAATGAAACTATATTATGTTTAAAAATGATATCTCTACTATACACAGCCACCTTCGCTAAAAATTAAAGAATAGTTTTCACATATCATCAGTATGGCAAATATTGATAGTCACATTTTTGGCCAAATTTACAATAGCAATTCTAATCATAAGTCAGTAGAGCTTAATCAATAAACATGTATTAAGCACCTACTCTATTCCAAGCATTATATTTAAGTGCAATAAGTTTCTAAAATGAAGGTCAATTTTAGTATTATCATTAGGATCTTATATACTGAAGTGTAGCTTGTTTCATGCAATTACTTTACTCCTGAAAAACTTCCATGTTGGATGAAAATATTATGAAGTAAATCATACTTTAAGGACATATGCTCAATGGCAGCTGGGTGACATAACAGATTGAATGCTGCACTTGAAGCAAGGAACATCCAAGTTCAAAACCATGCTTGACACATTTATCATACTTCTCTTGCTTAATGCTCCCATCTAGTAAGCTACCAGAAGACAAATCTATTAGATACCACCTTTCCCAATGGCAAGTATTATAGCTCAATCCTCAAGGAGTTTTTAATATCTTTGGCCAACATTATTTGCTGCCTTCCTGACAGTCTTAATTGTCTGCCACTTCTTTAAGAGAAGTGATCTTCATAATGCACACAGGTATGACCTTATCGCTACCCTACTTATGGAACTATAGTGACTTCCTTATTACTTCCAGAATTAAATATGAAATCTTTTTGTTGACTTTTAAGGCCCTTCAAAGTCCTCCTATACTTTACTCACTTCCACCTACTATACTCTACAATCTTGTAACCTTGGCCTTTTTGTTCTTCATATAGGATACTGCATTTCCTGCCTCCATGTTTTGTCTACAGCTATCCCCCACATCAGTAATGCTCAGTTCAAATACTACTTCCTGCAAGAAACCTTTCTCAGACCCATTCCTATCCCTCAATGCTTGCTACTGCTTCCCCTCTGATATTACCTCCAATTTGCTGTTTGTGTATGTCATGTCTATATACAAATATCAAATAATTTAATGTATATATACATAAAACTCTACATATGACATACAATTATGAATAGCATTAATCTGTCATACACTTATATGAAGTAAGTATGCACTTACATAAAATATGCACTTATATAAAATAAGTTATAATTCTATTTTATAACATTTCTAATCAAATGTTAAATATTATGTACATAACTGCTTGTATGTTGTTTCCCCTATTAGAATGTGAGGTACTCAAGGGCAGGCATTGTTTTTGTATGTCTGTGTATATAAATCCTTGTTGGGATTTAAAATATCCCAAATTTCTCTTACAACCTCAACTATGAATCAAAGGCATTCAAGTATACCACTACCATGGGGCCAAGTGGATTACATCCTGGGCATCAATTTTAGCTGCCAAATGTTTGAGCAAGCTGTTCTGCTGGTCCTGTTTGTCCTTAGCTCTTAATTCAACTCATCCATATGATCTGAGATCCTCAGAAACACTTTACTCTCACCCCAAAATTATGTGTACCTATAAGTTTTTTCTTTTAAATTTATTTGTTTTTCATTTACAACATTCAGTTCCACAAGTTTTTGAGTTCCAAATTTTCTCCCCCTCCTACCCCCAAGATAGCATGGAATCCTTATATAGGTTTCTACATATACAGGTTCTACATACCTTCACATTAAACATATTTTATAATAGTCAAGTTGTAAAGAAGAATTATAACCAACAGAATGAACCACAAGAAAGAACAAAACAAAACAAAAAAGAGAGAGCAATAGTTTCTTCGATCTGTATTGAGACTCCATAGCTCTTTCTCTGGATATGGATAGCCTTTTCCATCATGAGGCTTTTGGAGTTATCTTATAACCTTGCATTGCTGAGAGAAGCCCAGTCTATCAAAGCCCGTCATCGCAGATATGATGTGTCTGTAATTGTGTATGATGTTTTCCTGGTTCTGTTCCCCTCACTTAGTTTCAGTTTATATAAGTCTCTCCAGGTAAATATGAAGTCCATCTGTTCCTCATTTCTTATAGCACAATAATATTCCATTACATTCATATACCACAACTTGTTTAGCCATTTCCCAGTTGATGTGTATTCCCTTGATTTCCAATTCTTTGCCACCACAAAAAGAGCTGCTATAAATATTTTTGTACATATGGGACCCATTAGTTCTTAATGCAAGGTGTTCTGTCAACCTGAAGTCCTTTGTAAGGGAACCTCTCTACCAATGTCTTCCCTCTCAAGCTACCCATAGGTCACCACCCCCTAGGAACAAAACTTGCCAAGTTCAGTACACAAAGGGCAAAAGGAAAGAGGATTATAGCATATATTCAAAGTGGTATATCCCTTTGTGCCCTATGAGTGCCGAAGACAGAAACCTCAGGGTGAACCATGCTTCACACTAGCCCCTTCAGTCTTTTCAACCTCTAATTGGAAGGCAAAGACACCATAAGTCTACCAAAGGGGACTAGGAATCAAATTCTTCAAGGGATTTCTGCCAACTGTTCCTCAATTTAACATGAGGTATCAGAACATGAGCACTTGGGTAGACAACATAGTAAAGTATAAGGCTCAGGGACATAACTGAGGCAAAAGACCTGAGTTTCGGTCTCTGATCTGTTATTTGAAATCTATCTGCAGGACCCTGGGCAACTCATTACTTCTGAGCCTCAGTTCCCCCATATGTAAAATAAAGATGATGCTATGTGAATATCAAATTAATTCACATGTAGATGAAATATAAAATGTAGATCAATATAAAGTAAACATACAAAAAAAAAAACCCAGAAACTCCAATGACTACCATGGGTACACATTTAAAGTATTTCCTGGTCTTTTTTGAGACATTTTTGGCAAATTATAAACTAAAAATGAAAATTAAAATGCTTAAATTTAACATTTAAAATAGTCACGAAAAATCCAGAAGCAAATTCTAGGACTTTCTACTATATTTCAAGCTACCCCTTGATAATACTGTATCATAAATGGTTTTCCAGTGCCACTCTCACATGAAAGAATTTAATTCAAGTGCAAAGAAAAGAGAGAACAAGGCAGAATTCTCTCTTTTTTAACTTTTTGTTTTTGGTTGTTCAAGGGAAACTGGTACCATGTCCACATAATTGGCATAATGGAAAAGCTCTGGTTTGTGAGCAGAGAGATTTCAATTCTACTCCTAAGTGGTCTCATTAACTAGCTATGCAGGATCATGGATTTGTAAAGACAGAAAGGACCCCATATGTCTATTTTGCAGTTATTGTTCAGTCGTTTCAGTCATGTCTGACTCTTTATAACCCTGTTTGAGATTTTCTTGGCAAAGATATATTGGAGTGGATTGCCATTTCCTTTTTTTTTGCCATTTTATAGATAAAACTGAGAACAGGGTTAAGTGACTTGCCCAGGGTCACACAGCTAGTAAATGTCTGAGGCCAGATTTGAATTCAGGTTCATATACCTATGCCGACCACCTTAATTGGAAGAAAAAGAACCTGAGGTATAGAGAAATGCTATCACTAACCCAAGATCACACAGGTAATCACAAGCAGCAGAACTCAAATTCAAAGTGATCTCGTATATGCCTGATCATGGGGCATTATACAGGCTATAAACTACATGAGATGGGCGGCTAGGTGGCGCAGTGAGTTGAGCGTCGGCCCTGGAGTCAGAAGGACCTGAGTTCAGATCCGACCTCAGATGCTTAACGCACACACAAATAAAAACCTAGCCGGGTGACCTTGGGCAAGTTACTTAACCCCAATTGCCCTCCAAAAAGCAAAGCAAAACAAAACAAAACAAAAAAACTACACGAGAGAGAACTATGTAATTTAAATCACTGTCTCTGTGCTATACACACAGTAGGTGCTTAAGATTTATTTGCTCAATGCTTATTGAATGAATAAACTCCACTATATGAGGAGCCATTATCTCCATAGCTGCAAAACGGGACAAGATAAGTGATCTTTAATTAATTTTTTCCAACTCTAAAACTATTCAATTTTATAAACACAATTATTCTCCCACTTTTTAAAAATGTAGCACACTTATCCCTGTTAAATGAGCAACTTCCTTCTAACTTCTGCCTACTTATAAATGAAACACCAGGATAGTAGACATTAAGACTTAAATTTCTATATCCAACAGTAAAGTCACCTGAGGATTCTGAAAAAGCATTAGTCTCTACAAACTAATACCCAGCATTTAAACCCTTCAGGCTGTTTGCATTGATTTTTCATTTTTATTGAAAAGGTTGCTTTTCCCATATTTGTCGGCAGAGTTGCCAAAATAAAAAGATCTAAATCTAGATATATGTTGATTTAAAGTAAAAATAAATATACACATTCAGATTACAGGCTTTCTGTAATTCCCAACAGAGAGTTATCAAGCGTGAGTTTCTTACTGAACTAACCTAGAGTACTGATAGAGGAGAATTACATCAAGATAATAAATCTCACTTTAGCTCCTCTAACCTAAAATCATTCCTTATATCGCCTGCTACTAAAAAACATGTGTGTGCATGTACATGTATGTGCATAATAATTAACATATTTCTGGCACATAAGGGCTCTTATAAATGTTTACTGAGTTACGGATATACATATTTCTCAAAGTTTATTTTGACTACCAAGACCATAATGAAAAACAAAACAAAACAAAAACAACAGGTTTTCTTTCAGGTATACTTTAATATAATTGGGATGTTTTAAAAATTGAAACTACCATTACATAGAGGTTCTTAACTTGGGGTTCATGAACTTACTTTTTAAATATCTTTATAACTATTTCAAGAAAAGTGGTTTTCTCTGTGATTCTATGTATTTTATTCTATGCATTTCAAAACATTATTGTGAGAAGAGGCTTCAGGAGACTGTCAAAGGGGTCCATGACGCACAAAAAACATTAAGAACCTCTGTTTTAAACTGACTTTCTACAGTTCTACAGTTTGATTTTGTGAAGGTTTCACAACTCTTTGAATGCTTCAAGGAAAGAGGTGAGAGGCTTTTAGTCCCTTCTAGAGTACTCAAAGGCAGAAGATGAAATAACATCTTGATGGAGATTACACCATTTGTTCTGATTACTAGCTTAACAGATTAATTTTTTAAAGTATGGTTTCCTTGAACTGAAGAGAAGTCTCTCCAAAAAGGAAAATTTACAAATGAGTTATTCTCCTGAAAAGCCAGGCACTTGGAAAAGCAATTAACCAAATGCAGATGGTTTTAGCATGCTTTCAGTAGGGTCTGCATGGGTCCTATTCTAGTGACTAATAAACTATCTTTGTTTCCAAAGAAATCTCAAGCCTCACTCCTTCTCTGATTAGCTGGCTAATTTAATAGCTCATATTATAAAATCCCCACTAACAGAAAACTAGTACTTTGATCTTCATAGTGGCTGAACAATGTCTAATTTTCTTAGTTTGGTGTTTAAGGAGAGATGTTATTTCTTCCTGTCCGGAGCTAAGTCGGACATTTTAATTTACCAAATTTATGATGCCAAATTAACACTAGCTATATAATAGTCCTTAAATATCTATTGGTATCTCTATCTATCTTCTGAGCAACTTTAAAAGAATCTACTCTGAGAGGAAATCTGATGATTTTTTGGACATATATGAATGTTGTGTTATGAAAATATGAAGAACCGTGAGATGTACAAATTTAGAGATACTTTCCCATATGTTCATACAAACTATTTGTGTCCAACCTGTGGTAGTGCCTGCCAAGTTCACACTGGTATAATCTGTCAGAGTCAGACACACTTTACATTGACCCTGACACCATTATGTTATTTTGGCCCTCTCTGATTATGAAGGACAACAATGTTATAAAAATATGACTTAAAAAGTATAACTGCAGTTTTAACTATAGTAAGAGTAACATAATAATAGATGTTTAAAGAAGGCCTAATGTCATTATGATAGTCAGAAGTTCAATGTAATTAAATTGCATGCATTCTTCGTACCAAAAGGCCTACAATTTATACAAATAAAAAAGGAATAAATATTGATCAAAAACAAAATTTACCCCAGCATCTATATTATTAAAAGCCATACAAGCAAAGAGTGACGTTGCCACTTTGTAAATCAACGATTATTTGGAGAAACATAAAAAAGAGATCATACTTTAAAGATTTCTATCAAAGTACATATTTAGTACTTCTCTTTTCAATTTTAAGCATTCTCATATAATCCTAAAAATGATCTAGTCCAGGGTTTCTTACCCTTTTCATGTCATGGACCCTTCTGACAATGTGGTAAAGACTATGGACCCATTCCCAGAATCATATTTTTAAAGCACATAAAAGACAGATATATAGGTTTACCAAAGAAACCAATTATATTGAAATAGCTGTACAAATAATTTTTCAAATAAGTTCATGAGTCCCACGTTAAGAATCCCTGATCTAATCTTATCTCTTTATTTTATAGCTGAGAAATTGGTTAGTTCAGAACAAGTGATTTATCCAGGGTCACACAGTGCATACTGAAGTCAGAATGTTTAATGAATCACCAAGCATGTGATAAATTGTATAGACAAACCATCAGCCATATCATTGCTCTTACTCAAAAGTTCTGGCTAAAAAAGGCAGCCAACCCTAAAAATACTTGTAGTACCATATTTAAGACCATTTCCAAAACTCATCCAGGTAAACTGGAAAATGTCTAAGTAAAATTTCACCTCCTTGGAGATATGTGCATGCTTCTGTAATGAAATGACAAGTTGGGGAAACCGTAAGTATTTAAAATACAGTGAACAGCTGCAGAGTTTCAAAGGTTTCTGCCCTCTGCCCTTCTCCAATTCCCTTATGCTGGATATTGTGTCAGCTTTGTCAGACCTCATTAAGACAGATATGTCCTTGTTTATCTTTTGAAATTTAAGCAAATCAGAAAAACACTAGTCTAAACATTTCTAAAACATTAGTGAAGAACCTGACCACTGTTATCAGACAAATATACTGACTAGCAGGACCAACATGTCAGAGCCTATCATCATGATGATGGGTGTGCACCCCTCCTTTAAGCAAATAATATTCAAAGCTTAACTCAGATCTTTAAAGGACCCAAATTTTGCAAGTACTTAACAAAATGTCAAGATCAAGATATACTATCCTTAAGAAAGGAAGCTATGTAATAATAAACAACAAAAAAGCAATGAATAAATTCAAGCTTTTAAAAGATAAATATAAAAGAATAGGAACATAACCCATCAAGTCCACATCATGTCCAATCTGAATATAAATGACATCAGTATTGAGTGGTAGTGATAACAAGGATGATGAACCAAATATAGTGTTTTAAAGTTTATAAAACTCAGCATAGATTCCATTTAAGTCTCACAGCTATCATATGAGGTATCATATCCCTATTTTTAAAAAGGCATGGGAACAGAGGCTTCATTGAGGTTACCTGGTCACAGTATGTGTGAGAGCTAGGATCTGACCTCAGGTCTACCCTGACTCCAAAGTCAAGATTCAAGGAGTTGCTTTTTATGAAGCTCAAAAGTTTAGGGGCTTATTATACCCCCAAAACACTCCTTTAAAAGTTTCAGTTCTACGTTAATTTGCCCAAATTCTTAACAAACCTGCTTTATTTTGTATTCTCCTGCATCTTAGGTTACCAAATCCTCTGTTTACTGCCAGCTATGGCATACGGTACTTCCTTTTACATTAATCCTAAAGATAATTCCTAATAGTTTCAAAGGATATGTGACATGGTCACAATTCTTCCAAGGACATCACTTTGGATAAGGACAAGCCATCAATCTACAAATGTGTAGCTCCAGCTTGACCACATTTTATGAAGGTTATGAAGGTTATGAGTTCTACATCCTTTAAACCATCTATAAGTTTTTAGATATGTATCTGGGTCTAAGTTTTTTTCATCTAGCAAAGAAATAAATTAGATTATAAGATCTCTGGGGATCTTTCCAACACTAAACTTCTATGATTCTCCAATTCTTTGTATTTACTCTTTAATAAAATGTTAATCATGGTCCATTGAGTTCTCAACTCAAATTTTTTTCTCAAATAAAAGTTCACCAGTTTTCAATGCATTAGTAAGGATTTGTTAAGTATTTACCACATTCAAGGCATTACGTGGGTCACTAAGAAGAATAAAACATGGTCCCTGCTCTCAAGGAATTTATATTGTTCAGAGCCATTGATAATTTGGTCTTTTTAATTAGTAATTTACTCACATTTCTGATGCCCTTTCAGGACTTTCCAGATAAATCTGCGTAATAAAATTCCAGGCTTTACAAGTATATTGTTTGTTTGCGAGCCACTGAAAGTTACCAAGGTCTTTCTTGAAAACATTTTAACAAACCTGTCCAACCAGATTTCAAATTATAAAAAGAAGGCTAAGCTTATAGGGAATGAAGAGCTAGGAATGAAAGAATTAGTTGGTATACATGATTACTTGTATTTCAGAGCCAAAGAGAAATAATTTAGGGATTATTCATTCTATATTATTCTAGTTTCCTTTCCCTTCAAAAAGTATAGATGCTTAAACTTTCAATCTTGTTTTTTTAAAAGCAAAGATAATAAATTCACAGCAAGTTGAAATGTTTTTTCCACTTACTATCGTAATTAAGACATGTCTATGTGCATATATTACACTAATAGTCTATACTCATACAAAGACTTTTTACTAGAAGTAAACCTATTAAATGGAGTGAGATTAAGTGACTTTTTAAAAAATATCAGTTAGAAAATCTAAATGTTTTCTTGAATCTTTACATCTTGGAGGTTTTCCTTATGCTTATTATGCAAATTCTTTTTCAGACATCTTCAAAATATATTGACCTATTCTTCATTTCCTAAACTCATCCTCATTTGTTCTACACCTCCATGCCCTTTTTCCCACACTATTACCTACAGAATAGCTTCTCCCTACTCCCATCTCTACCTGTTGAGTCCTTTGAAGGCCCAACTCAAAGGCTACCACTACCTCCTCAATGAAGCCTTCTTGAACTCTCTTCCAATTTTCCCCCAGTTCTTCCTTCTCTCATGCACCAATCAAAGAATCTGTGCTGTACTATGATTCATATAATTTTAAACCATCTTTTCACCCTTCGTGACAGAAACTGGGCATTATTAATCTTTGCATACACCTATCGCCTAACCCTAGTAACAGTATAAAGTTAAAATTTTGTTCACTTGAATTAAGAAAGCAGATGCCCATGATGCCAATAGTAAGAGGACATCTCGTTGCTGGAAAAACATTCACACTTTCTAGGCCCTGATTCAAAATTCCACAGAACAGTACTGAAAGGATTTCTAGACATGCTTTTTAAGCCACTGTCTACAATATTTGAGAAACCATGAAAACTGGGAGAGTTGCTGAGCTTCCAAGACCCTGGAAATGAGCAAAGTTCATGCCAATATTAAAAGGGCGTGTGGAGGTAGGGGGAGTAGAAGTTAAAGATGGACTAATTTCAGTTTCATAGAAGAAATAACTTTATAAAATACATACTGTTCATCCATGGAACACAAAAAAGAACAAGATGGGTAACTACCCGTCAGGGACTCTTGCATGGGATGGACAATACATAGCCTCAAAAGTCTCTTTCTACTCAAAGATTTTAAGAAGTGATCTATCAATTGTAGTAATATAATAAAACCTTTATAAAATCCAAGAAGTGAAATCAATCAATAAGCATGTATTAGCTCCCACTATGTGTCAGGAACTGTGATAGATTCTGTAAATAAGAAGAGAAAATGAAATTTTCCCTGCCCGAGCCAGGAAACATAACATACAATAATGACAACAATGTAAATGGAAAGAATGCATAAGCATGCGCACACACACCACATGCACACACACACACCCACATGGATATTGCCAAATTATAAAGAACAAACATTCCTCAAAAGAAGGGATATGAAAAGACACCCTCTTTTACCCTTTTGCAGAAGTGGGAAGTCCACAAGGATTGTATGTTGCCTATATTTTCAGATGTGTTTGATGTGATCAGTTAATGCTAATTTTTCTCATCACTTTTTATTTTTGTCTTTAAAAATAGTATTTGTTATATGGGATAGTTCTCTGGAAAGGGAAGAAATATTGGGGGGGGAATTATGTTTTAAAAAAACCTTTTTTTAACCTAAAAATGTCAAATTGATATTTGTGTGATGTAATATAGATAGATATACACACAGCAATAAAAATTTCTTAAAAAAAAAAAAAAGACTTAGTTGGTCTCTGCCCTCAAGGGACTTATTTCTGGTGAGGGGGGAGAGCAGAGATAGGCTAAGTTGATTTCTTATTAAGGGGACAAGGAAGCTCTTTTCCAGGTCTGTTTGGTCTAAGGATCCAAGACTTGTAGCAATGGCCTGGATTCCTCATTACCTGAGAAAAACAAGTTCAGACTCTGCAGAGTTGATGGTTCCTGATGTTTGACGGAACTACCAATTGAAACTTTAAGAAAATGATGACATTAAGGATGATATAACACTTGACATCTTATATAGTGTTTAAGGTTTACAAAGAGCTTCCATAATTGTGCTACATACTGCAACCTTATGAGATGGGGATCACAGGCTCTATTTACATTTTACACATGAGGAAACAGGCCGAGAGAAGTTAAATAACAGAGAAAGTATCAGGGGCAGAATTCAAACCCAGGTCTTTGCTCAGTACCCTACTCTCTATACAACAATCTGCACATCATCGAACTAACTTTTTCAGCACAATCACATGAACCTTCTACACATATTATCCTACAAAGTTATAATTCATTCCTGAATTATAAGGGACTATAAAAGATCCCAAATTACAGTAAGTTTTAATTATATTCGATTTACTTTATTCTAGGGATTCTACAAGAGTTTCAACAAAGTCAAACAACAAAGTCATCCACACCTAATCAGAATATTCACTTAGCAAGAATGTCCAATCTCGGAGCGGCGAGGTGGCGCAGTGAGTACAGCGTCGGCCCTGGAGTCAGAAGGACCGGAGTTCGGATTCGGCCTCAGACACTTAATGCACACACAAACAAAAACCTAGCTGTGTGACCTTGGGCAAGTTACTTAACCCCAAATGCCCTACAAAAAGCAAAAGAAAAAAAAGAATGCCCAATCTCCACTCATTTCAGTTAACTGAGGTCTTATTACAAACAGACCCTTTCTGAAGACAGCAATACCCAAGTCAAGTGAGTGCTGATGAACCTCCTAGGCTGGGGGTGTGGTATATATATCTTGATCCTGTTTGACTTCTGAACAGGCAGTTATATTTTGAAAACAAACAATTAAAATAGCAACAATCAATATTTGCTCTTATTTAGCAGCCATGCTTTAGAAAAGTGACAAGCACAGCATGCGAGCTACTCAATTAAGCAAGATCATTTTGTGGATAATGCAATTAGAAGTAAATAGAAATCCTGGTTTCCTTTTTTAGAACATTCAACCACTAATGTGGTAGGAGTATGCTAATCTACAAGACTGGGCAATTTTTATCTTATTTCTATGAGGACTATATTTTGGTGCAGTTTTACTTGATTTCATGGTTCAGCCACTATCTATTTTTAGAAATGGCCCTGGACTAAGGAGGCAGTGGAAATAATTTTCCCTGGCAATCTGTGGTAATTCACTGCCTAATATAGAATAGTTCTGATTTGAAAGGAACAAAAAGAAAATGTTTTAAAAAGTAAAACTTTGATACTTTCAGTTCCATTCTCTATGTGATTAATTGAATTTATAAGGTTATACAAAGCATAAAGTACATAGCAAATGACTGAATTCCAATTATTTAACTCCATTTTTAAAAAGTCAGTAAGAAAGAAATGGCAATCAAAATAAAATAGAAAAATAAAAATAAAAAAACAGAAAAAGTAATAGCTATTTCCCCATCTCACTAATGGCAATCCAGAATTCAATAATGGAAAAGATTTCTTTAGTGAATAGTGTAGTATTATTTTTCCTTGTAAACTATGAAGCCCCTTCAAGGTTAGTGCAAAAATTTCCTAAACATGATTTTCTAGACTTTGTGTTTATGAGGGATGCATACAATATTCACATAAATAAGTGAAATTTGCAATAATACCTAAAATATGATTTAAAGCTTCCATTAAACCCTCCATAGGGATGCACTAAAGAATCTGTTTTTTAATTTGAGTTATGTGCAAAATGATACCGTCATCTATTCTTTTCTCCTAGTGGAAGTTCTAATAAGCAATGAAATGTCATCAAAAAACATAGGAACACATTAAAAAGTAAAAGTGTAAGGTAAGATCTGAATAAATCAGTAGACATCATTAATCCCCGAATAATCATTTGGGTTGGCCAGATTGAAGGTAATTAAAATACTATAAATATATATATATATATATATATATATACACACACACACACACACACACACACACACACACACACACACACACAAACAGATACATACATAGATAGATTCGTACCTGAGTCATACTTATGTGTACCACATGTCTTCTGTTGGTAGTACATCAGGCTTTTTTTTTGGGGGGGGGGGGTCAATTGGGGTTAAGTGACTTGCCCAAGGTCACAGGGCTAGTAAGTGTTAAGTGTCTGGGTCGGATTTGAACTCAGGTCCTCCTGACTCCAGGGCCAGTGCTGTATTCACTGCGCCACCTAGCTGCCCCCGTACATCAGGCTTTTTTTTTTTTTTTGCTTTTTGGAGGGCAATTGGGGTTAAGTAACTTGCCCAAGGTCACACGGCTAGGTTTTTGTTTGTGTGTGCGTTAAGTGTCTGAGGCCGGATCCGAACTCAGGTCCTTCTGACTCCGGGGCCGACGCTCTACTCACTGCGTCACCTAGCCACCCCCGTACATCAGGCTTTTAAAGATCTGAAACAAGCCTGATGAAAGCAAACAGCAAAAAGGTTATGGACATTATATGGAAGGATTTGAAACATCCTCTCCATTTAGAACTATGCTGGAGACAATGTTTTGTAATTAGTTCTAAAAACAGGTCACAGTAGAAAGTATATTGGATTTAGAGTGAAAGCAGTGGGTTCAAATGTTAACCTGACCACTTGATAGCTATATGATTTTGGGGCAGTGACTTAACTCAATGGACCCCAGTTTCCTAATCTGTAAAAGTAGTGGGCTAGACTAAATAATCCCAAAGCTGATTTCCTTTTGTAATGACAGGATTGGATAATTAGCATAAAAATAGTTCATTAGCTGATGCTAGAGTGAGAGTGAGTGTGTGTGTTTGTGTGTGTGTGTTGAAATAAAACAGCACAGGTCTATGTTCCCAGTCCTTGAACCATGTATTCTCTGTTCATTGTTAATACAACCTGTGGAACTTGGTTTGGGGTATAATGACTCAGAGTCACTAGAAGATAAAAAGTCTTCTAAGTGGCTTCTGAGCCAAAATAACTGTTGCCTCATACAAAAGGACTTATAGGTGCTACTCCTTCAACTTCTTTTTTGTTTGCTACTTCTCATCCTAGAGGCAAGAGAGGCAACAATTATTTTTGAGCCACCTGGTATGGAGAGCGAATCCATGGCACCTCTTTCTTTTTGTATTTATTCTTTTCTTAACTTTGGCAAACTCCAAAAGGGGTCTGGTAAGAGTGGGGAATCCATCAGGGCCATTAGCGATATCCTGCCAATAAACAGATATGCAATAACCTGCCTTTAGCAGCAGTACCAGCCAAGTACAATAAAGAGACAGTGTAGAAATCAAGCAATGTACTTGTCTTAGTCTAGCAGTGAATGATCTCAAATAAAACACCTTATCTAGTAAGAACAAAGGAACTACTAGGATATCAGTAATACTGGAGAGAACTTGGTGACTTGGAATAAAAGGACTCCTAGGGCCAAGACTGGAAAGTTACCTTTTGGACCCAAAATGCTAACCTCATTGCCTTTGGGCTTTAAATCTGAGTCTACTCTCTGATGGAACTATGTGTTCATAGAAGAAAGAGTGCACTCTCAATTTGGGGGGTGTTTTCTAACTCCTTTCATTGCTATACCTTCTTAGTAAATGTCCTTTCGTAACAAGCTAATGATGTCAACTGCTTCATCAATCTTGGGAAGATACCAGATAAGTGCTTGTAAAGAGGTATTATTAGAAGCCAACCCCCCCCCCCCAGGGTTAGAACCCTTAGAGAAACAAAATCAGCCTCCCTCTGGGGACCAAACCTGACAGTCCAGTGCAAGATGGAAAAGTGAGAGCCCAAAAGATATGCCATACTATGATTCTTTCTTCAATATATGAGTCTGCCATTGACTTTTACCCATATTTATTAGTAATTAACTACACTGAATTGGAAACAGAGCCAACTAGTTGACTGGCAAAACTGTCACAGACTTCCTAAATTTGAAAAACTTGGAATACTTTTCAAAAAGAGAAGAAATCAAAGTCATTTTTAAGCATGGAATAGAAAGAAAGCATGAATTAGAAAAATCCTAAATTGATTTTTATCAGTAACTCAGACTTCAAACATGATAAAAACTACTACTTTTGATTCACACAGAGAACCGTTTCTTTCTTGATGATACCTCAAAGACTTTAATCAATGGGTAATCTGTCCTCATTGTGTGAGATTCTTGTCCATATTTTTTTGTTTGTTTCATAAATCTTTCATTGGCAATCCATCCAATGTGCTAAAGGCCTTCTTTTATTATTTCATGGATAGTAGTAAAACACTCAGAATCTCTACTTCCTGTGTCCTGATATTTTAAAATGTAGCTGAGGGATGATAATTGGAAGTCAGTAAATCACTTATTCATTGAATGTATCATCAGCTATTAGACAAAGGGAAACAACGCTGAGCATAAAAATAGTTCATTAGCTGATATGGGAGAGGGGGAAAAGCGGGGGAGGGAGGGAGGGGGAGAGAGGGAGAGGGAGACACCAATAAAGAAAAGGAAAAAGAGAAAGGGGTCTTGTTTTTGATGTAGAGAGAGAAGGTACAACTTACCTTATCACTCAAAAGAACCTTTGTGTTTTATATTCAAATAAGTATATTGTGGGAAGAAATGTGCCTGGATTTTGTATGGCATTTCATTCATTAAAAAGAGGAATGTTCTTTTTTTAGGAACTATATAGCATGTAGGCTATGGGCTCATTTTTTCAAGGTCCTACTTGAACTGGCAGGTTGGCTACCTCTCCCCTTGGGGCTTTAGGGATAACCCTGAGGATTTGGGAGCATTCTAATATTACTGCTCTTGAGCCCTCACCCAGTGAGCCCCAATATGAAGAAACAATTAACTAACACCCCCTAAATACCATCTAACCTATTATTAATTAGTTTTTACCAAGGGATATTTGCAGAAAAGGTATAACAAGAACCAAAGCACAGTGACCTCCCCAAAGATGAACACATCCTCAACTGCCAATGTTGGTAGTCAGGCTAAGCTTAAATCTAAAGTGGCTGCTACCAAACATCTTTCTCTACCTAGTTCATCTCTGAACAAACTGATCTTTTTCTTGCCAGAAACTGGGTCTCATCTACCTAGTCAATTCACTCCTGGGTTGGGTCAAGAAGGTTGCTCAAGGCTTGGCTTATATTTAACATCTGCTACCTCCTGTTGCTGAGGAGGCATAAGATGGATCCCCCAAACTTTCAAAGCTCACAATATGGGATCCTAGTCCATTCCATCTTTGATAGTCATCCACAATGGTGATGTAAGTGCCATAGGTTCAGAGCCACGAGGTACTCAGTTGAGGAAATAAGGCATAGCAGGTGAAACAGATACTACTTTTCTTGCCACCCAGAAGCTCGAAGTATTTCTTCTTCTGCACTTGAAAGCCACCAGAGGAGAGCAAGAAAGTTCATCTATATAAACATTTCTATTCGAACTCCCATTATAGCTTAGTAGCTAATTAAAAGGCCTTTCATTCCCACATAGTGAGCCCACAGGAAACAAAGGGTAACTTCCCATGTTAGGAAGCTGGGAAGGAGAGGGGCCTTTCCATATAACATTTCTAGAAGCTGGATCACAAGTCTTCACATGGATATGCAGTAGAGAGAATTCTGGGCATTCCCTGAGAACTGGTTTTTCAATGGCCAGTCCAACCATTATGAAAGAAAATGAAATCCCTTACTATATTACTTATAATAAATAACGCTAAAAGAAATAGGATTTATTTTGATCAAAACAGGTAACTGAATGAGGATTATCCCTGGCTCTATTAACTAACTAGCTTTCTCTATGACAACTACTATCCTCTCAGTCACCAAGGTTCCCAATTTAGATGTCACCCTCTACTCTTAACTCTCACTCACCATATCTAATCTGTTGACAAATCCTGCCATTTCTACATTTGTATTATCTCTCATACACACCCCTTTCTTTACTCTGGCACTTACAAACTCATACCCAGGTTATTGCTATAGGCCCTGCCTCAAGTTTCTACGCACTCCAGTCCATCCTTCACTCAGCTGTCAAAGTGATCTTCCTAAGCATGACTCTGATGATGTCACTATCACTGCCATTCAATAAACTCCCTTTGGCTTCCAGCATCAAATCTAAAAACTTCTGTTTGGCTTTAAGACCCTTCGTAACCTGGCCCTTTCCTATCCTTCCAAACTTCTCATATGTTACTCCCCTCATTCTATACAGTCTCATGACACTGGATCCCTAGCTATTCTACACACAAAGTACTCAACTCCGGAGGTAGGGCATTTTCACCAGCTGTCCTCCATACCTGGAATGGACACTCTCCCTCCTTGATTCTGCCTCCCAGCTTTCCTGGCTTCCTTCAAGTGTCAGCTAAAGTCCCATGTTCTGCAGCAAAACTTTCCCCTTAATGCTAATGCCTTTCCTCTGGGAGTGTGTCCAATTTATCACACACACACAAGTATATACACATGTACATACATATATACATACATGCACATATAATATCTTGTTTTTTCATAGTTGTTAGCATGTTATTTCCACCAGTAGATTGCAAATTCTTTGAGTGCACGAACTGTTTTTGCTATTCTTTGATATAATACTCCCAGCTCTTTGTAGTGCTAGACACACAGTAGGCACTTAATATATGCTCACTCTTGACTTGATGGTCAAATACTCAAATGGATCTTTGTTCTCATCTATTTGGGTATTCCCTCTAAAGAGAAGGAAAGTGATCTGTTTTCACACATGTTTTGTGTTATTTGTTCATATCCTCCATGGAGTTTGGCACAGCAGTCCATCCAATGTACTGGGAGCCTTGCTCATTTTTCTCTTGATATATTGAGGGTATCATTGGAGCAACATTACTGTCCCTCCCCCTCACCATGTGATCAGTTCATCTTTTCTTCCTATCCTACAGTTCCCTGAGGATATCCCTAATTTGTTCAATTGTTTGCTGATTATATGTAGCAGCCTTGTTCACACCCACAACAAGCTTATCCATTGCTTTCTGTGATACTCATTTTGTTTCAAATGACCATCTGCTTTAAAAGTGATTTCATATCCATATATTATAATATAATGGAAATGAATTTATCTTTCTCAAAGTTGCCATGTTACTTGCATACAGATCCATTTTTAAGCAACCTACCAAAGTTTATTCCTCCTTATAAAACCTATAGGTTTAGCTGTAACCATACCTATCACATCAACAAATATTTCATAACAATTTTGGATGCTATCTTATCAATCTCATTCATTCATCACATATGTACAGTTTAATTTAAAATAAAATGTTATATATGCCTGAAATGGCAGTTCTTGACCAATTAGGAAAAGCAGAAAAGGAAGAAAAAGGATAATGTTTAAGAGTAAACTTTTCTAGTAGAATGAAGCTAAGGCAGTAAGGAGAAGATGGTGGGGACAATCTGCTGAAAAAGACAGGAGATAGGACTGAAGGGTATGGATAGAGGGGCTGATGCAGGCAAGGAGAAGAACCTGCAGCAAGGAACCCAAAGCTAACAACTATCTATGGCAATCTGCCTTTTTCCCACCCAGTTAACAAGTTGTCTTCTTAAGAAGCTTTTGAACTGTATAAGGATAAGCAGTGCTTTACCAAGGTAAAGAATTTGTAATTAGAGTACTTCATCAAAGTGAAAATCACTTAGGTCTAGGCATCTTTCCATCAACATCCTGCAGCAACTCCTTACTTACTGCCAGCACTAGGCAACCATCACCACACATCATAGGATCACAGGTTCACAGATCACTGAGAAGACAACAGGTGGTCAGTGGTGGTGGTGAATGGGACAGAGAGTGGGGGAAGACCCACATCAGCTTGTGGTAACCTAAGAGTCCTCACATTTTCCATGACACCCTGGGAAAGACTTTTGAGAAAACTCCACCACTGATTTATTATTGTTGGTATTGTTTTTTGGAGGAGGGAAGGCAGGGCAATTGGGGCTAAGTAACTTGCCCAAGGTCACATGCTAGTCAGTGTTAAGTATCTAAGGCCAGATTTGAACTCAGGTCCTCCTGACTCCAGGGATGATACTCTATTCACTATGCCACCTAGCTGCCCCCAACACTGACTGTTCTTCCTGGAGGTAAAGACATATCTTAGAATTGAACCATAATATGATTCCAGTCTTGGGTTGTTTCCAGGGGAAAAGGTGCTCTTAAAAAATTGAGAGCAGAAGAAGCCTCACTTTGTGAACAAGACTATTGTCCTCATTGTAAGCAGTTTCTCACAAGTTTAATTTCAGTACAGTATTATTACTTCTATTTCACCAAATGGAAAAACCGAAGTTCAGAAATATAAGATGTCTAAATTGCTTAAAGCATTCAAGGACTAAAACAGAAAACAATGTAAGTAATAATGAATCATCACTACATATTACCTTTTGTTCCTTTTTTATTAATTGGGAACAGTGGAGGTTGAATCATCAAGTACCAGCTTCTCCGCTATCAAACAATCTCACTGCCTCCAGTTTTCAAACAAATCTCACCAATGTAGACATCTCCCACATATGCACTGTTGAAAGTTGTCAATCATTTTTGAGTACAAGAATAAATTTTTAGACCAAAGTAAAGTAACACAGTGGATAGAGCTACAGGCCTGGAATTAAGAAAACCTGAGTTCAAGGGGCAGCTAGGTGGTGCAATAAATAGCGAAATAGCCCTGGAGTCAGGAGGACCTGAGTTCAAATCTGACTCAGACACAACACAAAAACTAGCCAGGTGACCTTGGGCAAGTCACTTAACCCCAATCACCCTACCTTCCCCCCTCTAAAAAGTGAAAAGGAAGGGAGGAAGGGAGGAAGGGAGGAAGGGAGAGAAGGAAGGAGGGAAGGAGGGAGGGAGGGAGAAAACCTGAGTTCAAATCTGGCCTCACATACTTATTAACTGTATGACACTGGGCAAAGTAACTTAATTCTGTCTCAGATTCCTCATCTATAAAATTAACTGGAGAAGGAAATGGCAAATCACTCCAGTATCTCTGCCACAAAAACACCAAATGGGATTACAAAGAACCAGGCACAACTTGAAAAAACTCAGCAAGAACAACAACAAATGGCATTGCCGGGAAAGAAGCAAAAGCTGAGTAGATATTTCCATCAAATGAATATGCAAATCATTTTTAATTTTCTTTGATTTTAGAGTCAACAGATACAGTGCTTAATGCAAATTCAGTACTGCACACCACCTATATTCCACCTCCTTAGATTCAAACTTATTTTCACAGTGGTTAGAGTTCTGAGTTGCAGTGCGTTCTTTTTCATGGGGTAAGGAAGATAAAGGATAATGAGGATAGTAAGGTTAGTAAGGTTATCTGAAAAATATAAATGGATATTGGGAGAAATGCAATTCATAAAAATAAGCTTTTAGTAAAAGGAACACTCAATCTAGGAAATCTTAACATTATAATTGAAAATGTTTTCAAAATTTAAACAAAGATTCAGTGCCTCTCTGAAAAGTATAGACTCAGAAATACTCTTCCCTTTCTCTTTCTCCCCCCTCCCATACATTAAAAGTTAATTATCCCAAGATTGCCTATAAATTACTATCATCAACAAATAGCTTCTAAAGTGTTTTTGATGTTTCAGTGAGATAATACTAGGTGGCTCCCAAAGCAATGTTAAGTCATTAGGGTTATGGAATTTGGGAGATGGAAGGGTGTTTAGAGACCCTCTATTTTAACCTTGTGTTACAGATTCAGAAATTGCAGCCCAGAGGTCAACTAATTTGCTCAAGGCAGCAAAACTATATAGCAATAAATCCAAGACTTAAATGAAGGTTTCCTGATTCCCACTACAGTATTCTTTCTATTATATATCCTGCCTCTGGGATTTATGGATTTTCCAATATAATAATATAGGTGTTTTTCTTCACAAAGAAACAATGCAAAGCTGATAATTTCATATCAGTATGATTCTGGACTATGTATTTCCTTAAAAATCTCCATAAAGGGTTTGCCCAATATGCTAAAGACCTTGCTCTTATTATTTTCATATTTCATAGATAGCATTGAAGCCTAGAGCTGAATAGCATCTGTATCCCTCTCACCAGGGCAGCTAGGTGTTGCAGTGGATAGAATGGCCAGGCTTAGAGCTGTGACATCTCATCTTCCCAGAATTCAAATCTGGCCTCAGACATTTACTAGCTGTGTGACCCTGGGCAAATCATTGTAAAATGAGCTGGAGAAGGAAATGGCAAATCACTCCAGAATCTTTGTAAGAAAACTCCAAATAGGGTCATGAAAAGTCAGACATGACCGACCCAAATGAACCACAATCCCTCTCATTATAAGAGGAGCCCCCTTGCCTGTCCAATCATGCCTATGATGCCTTTCCCATCACTTTATTTAATTATAAGCTTTGGGAGATTTATAATGCCACAAAACTTTCCATTGTACTACCACTGATAATGTCTTCCATGATTCCAAGATAATGGTCTTCCATGATTCAGAGCCATATAGCATCACTGAGAAAACATTGGTACTAATAGGATACTTTTGTAGCAGCAGGACACTTGGAATCACTAAAAAGATACCCAAATAGAACTATCTGTCATAACCAAAGAAGATAATTTTTATTAAAATCAACAAGCCTTTTGCAATAACAAAATCCAAACAGCCACAATAAATAAGGAAATTAACAATTAGGAGGAAAGCTTTTAGATCAGATATCTCTGTTATATAAAATATACAGAGAATACATATATGTAAGACCAAGAGTCATGCCCCAGTGCATAAGGGATCATAGGAGATGGACATTCTCAAAAGAATTAAAACCATATAAAATACTGCTCCAAATCTCTAATAATAAGTGATAAAGACATCAAAATAACTCCTAAAGTGTCTTTAGTATTCGATTCAGAGATTCAACTAGTAGGCATAAATGCCAAGAAGGCATAAAAACAAGTTTATGAAAAAACTTTATGAAAGGCATAAAAAAGTTCCCATATATATCAAAATATTCACAGCAACATTACTGGTGGTATCAGTGGCCCTTCTCCTTGCCTGAATACACCCTTCTACATGTCCCTTTGAATCCCGTCTCGTCCCACCTTCTTCAGCAGAACGTCCCAAACATCATCCCCCTCACTGTCTTATCTTCAATCTACTAGGCTCCTTCCCTGTTGCCTACAAACCCCAATCCTGTCTCACCTATTCTAAACCTTCATTCCCTTTTAATATCCCCAACAGCTCTCTCACTATAGATCTCCTCCCCTTCTCAGCTATACTACTTGAGAGAACTATGTTTCCTTTCTTCCTACAATTCGCTTGTAACCTCATCATTCATCAGAAACTTCTCTCTCCAAAGTTATCAATGATCTCCTAAACATCAAATCTAGTGGTCTTTTCTAAATCCTCATCCTTAGTAACCTCATTGCATCCTGACAATTCTAATCACCATTTCTCCATGGCCTCTAAGGTCCCTTCCCAGGTCTGAATCCATATTCCCTATGATAATAACTTTAAAATGTATTTATTTCTGCTATTGGAGATGAAATTTTATATTCTCTCCCACTCAAAAATGAAAAAAAAAATCTACCAACCTGTCAAGTAAAACTAACAGCACATTTGGTTGCCACCATTTTATGGAAGTGATGCTACCAAATAGTGAAATTCCTCAAAATAAAAAAAAGCTATTAGGTCAGAAAGACTGAGCAGCACATTCTTGGAAAATCCACAGTCATCTCCTAAATAACCAAGGTATGACTACACTTTTAGCAGGGAAAACATATTTTTCAAAGAATCATACTTTCAGGAACAAAAAATGTATTTGCCGCATTGCTTTAGTCAATAAAATTTACTATCCCTCTAAGATTTTTTAAAAGAACAATTTCAAAAGCAATTTTTCTGTTGCTTTCTAAGAAAAACAAAATGAGTTTTACACATATCAGAATATGCACTATAAAGAGTGAATTTTCTTTGGTTTACTTTGTTTCAAAAGGATTCAGTGTGACTAAGTATAGGGAGAAAGTACTGGATTGGGAATCTAAAAAGTTGGGCTCACCATCATTAACTCCTTGGGTGACCTTGGCCAAGGTACAACCTCTGTGAGGCATAATCTTCTCATCTGTAAAACCAAGGAGTTGGACTACACAATCTCTGAGGTGCCTTTCAGCTCTCAATTTCTGTGATTCTTTGAGAGAGAAAGTTCATAAATATTCCATAATCTTCCTTTTACCAAAATGTTACTTCCAAATATAGATAACCTTTCATGACACAAAGCAAATGTTATGACAAGGTATCTTTCAATTAATGCAAATTTTAAAGTTACTATTTAAAATAATTCAAAAATAGAGCACTCTCTATCAAGATGTTATGATTTCAGATATTTCAGAATACAACATAGGGACTGCATGCCAATCAGGATAAATCTAAATGAAGAAAAAAATGAACAATTTTCTGAAAGCTCTGTACAATTCCTCAAAACCAACTGCACCTTTTTGACATTTTCAGAATAATTAATTTTTAAATTGAATACAGGAAAGCAGCAAGTGATTAGGACCCAGCTAATCAGAACCCTCAATCATGTTTAAATAAAAATTCTTTTGTACATTCAACTTTTATGGAGAAAAGCAAACAAAAAGAGTCTTCATCAAGGATTCTACTAACACAAACTGCATTTCCTATGGCATGCACACATGTAAACAAACATTCATTCTAACTCAATCTATACCATCGAAACTTAACATACTGTAAAATGAAAATCCATCCTCTAAATGACGACCCTGAAGTAATTTGTATAAAGCAAAATCAAAGAAAGATGTAACCATCTCACTGAACTGTATTTACTATGGGCAAAAATATATAGAGATATACTGTACACACACATCTTCCATATGTTTTGAAAGGCAATGGAGTTTCTTGGGTAATCTAATTTAACAAAAATAAGCAGAACCTATCTCCTAGGTTCTAGCTAATCAACATCTTACTATAATATGAAAAAATATGAGTAAGGGAAAGACAAACATAAATTACCCTTAATAATGTTGGCATGTCCTTGCTCCACCTCCAGGTTTATTCACAAATTCCCTACTCTAGAAAATCCAACGTGAAATTCTTGAAAATTTCAATTTCCTGCCAGCATTCGGTCCACATTATCAGCCATGGAATAGCTAAGTGCTAGCATATCGGTTTTCTGTTTTGTTTTAGTCCAAATGATGATCTCCATTTTTTTTTCTCTGAGGCCACAAAAAGAAAAAGAATCTGCAAACACTTGGCTACTGCTCATATTTTTTGCATCTATGTTCAATAAGATTGAAGATATTACAAAGAGCTTAATATACCAAAAGACTGGGAATTTAAGTATGATGTCAACTCCCTGAACTTGATCCTCCAGCCCTAAGACCACAAAAAGTTTCCATTTTACCAGACATTTGCTTATGTCTCACAGAAGCAATGGTCTCCTAAAGATAGCTTACTAAATGTTACTTTGTAAAATGAACAAAAATCTACTCTTTAATGACCCTACAGAATTGGTTCCATCTTCAATATTACTATTCACATAACATAAAGAGTGATTTTAATTTACACAATTATTTAATGGCCATTACAAAGGGATCAAGGCAGGAAAAGTTAGAATTAGCTAAATTACATAAAATTGGCAAAATGGAATTCATGGTAAAAATGCATATGGATTCCTTACTAATTGTCTGTCAAATATTTTGTGAGTTGGAGACAAGTAGAAAATAGTAAAATATCTACATTTTCAGAAAACAACAGGAAAAGTCTGAGTAACTTTTTCAGGGAAAAAACAGCACACACACACACACACACACACACACACACACACACACACACACAAAACCCAAGAGATATCTGCTAGCTTAGATGTTAAAGTTCTATCATCTAAAAAGATACATATACTTCCAGAAGTTCTCTTTTTAAAACGTGTTAAATATTGTCTTTGATAGTCTTTTCTCACATACAATTCTGATCATCTGATTATCAAGAAGTTTACCTAAAGGTAACCCAAAATATCTAACTACTTGAAGATTCAATATATGACAAACATGAAACAAATTAATTTTGGGTGTAAAAGATTTGAGTATAAAACCAGAATAATTCAGCTACTCACTGAAGTCATCATTGGCTCAAAAATCAGCAAAGGCTACAATCTGAGGCTTAATTTATTGTTTCATTGACTGGACTGTCCAGACTTAAGAAATGTAAATTATAATAATGCAAATTAAACAGTAAATTGAGTGGCCTTTTGGAGAGCAGGTTGTTAAACGTTTACAAGTATACTCTTCTAAATTATAATATATGAAAAAATAGATAACTCTGGGATCTATTAAAATACCAACTGAGGGATTCTAACAAAATAATGGAAATTATCTTGTTAGAAAATACCAAAAGAATGACCACTTTATTAGAGAAGATCTAATATTACTAAATATGGCTGAATGTAGGAATTGATATTTAAGAAGCCAACCCTCCCTCTCCCTTGGTATTTAAAAGTATTCCATTATGGTAGGAGTCTATGGCCTCAGGGGATAACACAAAATCTTTAAGTGTCTTTAGGGAAGGTTAGATTAGGGAACTCAGAAGAAAAGTGTTGGAAATTCTACTGGTGACAAAACAAGGAGTTTTTTTTTCCGTTTACAAGAAAGAGTGAAAGTTTTTATAATGCATTTTAATTAGGCAGCTTGCAAAAAGAAATCAGGTGAAGACTACTAATTAACACCTTCTAGCCACTCACACTTTGTAGTCTAGCAAAAGAAACACCCTCCCACTCCAGGCCATAAAAAACAAGGCTTCCTTCCTGAAGCTACTGACAAGATTTATCTTCAAAGAGCTTCTTGTTTACAATACAAATTTTCTCCTCTGTTACAAATTAAACCCAATTATCCAGCAAACTGTTTCCATAATAAAACTTGGTAGACAGAGAAAGCAGGAACCTTTCCATCCCTCCTCTTCCCCCTAACCCCTTCATCTGAAAGCCTGCAGGTTTCAAGTAAGTTTGAAAACTACCCATGCTTACGAGATTAACACATAGGTGTTCAGAGGGCATGGCAAACCCTAAAAAGATAAATGGCCTCATTTTCTTTCAGTTCAAGCTTTTGAAGCAACTTCCCAGGGACTAAAAAAGTACTGAAAACTCAGTTGGTTGTTTTATTTTTGAATACCTAAAAAAATGCTTTTAGGGCAGTTTATAATGGGGTTCACCAAATATTAACTCTTTCTAATCAATAGTATTTCAGTCACTGACATTTCCAGTCATTGCTGAAGGACAACCAGCAAATATCCAACTAAACAGGTCCATCTGTTGAGATAGCAAACAGATGAAATGCAATCACACACACTTGGGACTGGGCCAATCTGCACACATCCCATAGATTGGTGCTCAGTTTTTAATCACACAGCTGCTACAAGACATGTTTGGCGTCCATTTTAACATTCAATTGCTGCAATAGCCAAACACGGAATTTCAGAAAATCAAGTTTGTCCTAAACATCTAGTCTCAAAGCACAATTTGTGCAAGCCCAGTCACTATACGCAAATTTCAATGACATAATTACAAACTTTACTTCCTATACTTCTCTTTAGATTTTCAGTAGCCATTACTAAGAAGCCAAGTTCCTCATTCTGCCTTCAAAAACCTGAGCTCAACTGGCAAAAGCCTCCATGGTTTAGCTGAATTATTTATATTCCTTGGGCAACATCTATAGATGCAAGCTGAATTTATGTGTTTCATTAGGCACCCTTCCTCCCCTCAAGTCTAATGTAAATTTTTTAAAAGATAGGGTTGAGATCTGGATAAATTAGTGAGCTGGAAGAAGGGGTTATCTAAAGAAGCATTTGTCCTCCTCCACACCAAGTAATTCCACAGTCCACCTCTTCATCATTATCTGATAGGCAATAAGAGACCTAACCTGAGGGTAATTGTCTGTAATAACAAATAAATTGTACATACAATACAAAATTATAAAGTGATTATCACAATTAAGAACAATAAGGCCAAGACTAAACTTCTGCTCAACTGAAGCAGGACCAACAGCATTCAGTCTATGTAATTCCTCAATGTCTCTTAATTTCAATACAGTCAAGTGGGACATACTTGTTCTGACTACAAGGAAAAGCTGTGTGAATAAGCAAAGTTTAGGGCCTATTCAATTTAACCCTTCACATAATAATCTTTATCTACATCATCAATCCCAGACACCACAGGTCTAAAGGGAAAACTTCTCTAGAAACTACCTTGAATGAAACCAATTATCTTTGCAATGTTCAATAGTAAAAAAGCCCAGGTAGAACTGATACATTTAAATGTGCTTTAGGGCACTGGAAAGTTCCAGTATCCAGAACTAGGTTTTCTGTTAATTACTACTCTCAGTCATTCATCTTTCATGGAGCTAAGTTGAGAAATGAATTGGAAACAACATATCTAGTCAAATTTTCTTTTTGTTTCAAGAGGAGCCATATGGAGAGAGTTAAACTCATTCTCTACATTTATACTGACATTCATACAAATTTCACATACTTACAATGCCTACTCATTTAAATTTTCTGCTTATTTATAATTTGGGATACTAAAAGATAAAGATTAGGGTTGAAATAACTAGCAGATAGGTAAATATGGTATTGATTAAGTAAGCACCTGCTATGTGCCAGACTCAAAATACAAAATAAACAAGCAAGATATTCCTACCCTCAAGAAGCAATGCATTCTAATGGAGGAAGACAACATACAAAGGTGAGCGAGGAAGTAGTAAATACTAGCCAGGGAAGTGAGGGAGACCTGGATTCTGGCAAAATAAGAGGGTAGGGGGGAAATCAGCTGAAATGCCCAGAGTCAGTCCAGAAATAGAGCGAAAACACTGGGCAAGCTTTGGGGAATCAGGGAAGAAGGGACTAAGTAAAGCAAGACAAGAAGAAACAAAGCATAAATATTCACAAGACTTGGAAACCTGGATTCTAATCCCGATGTTCTCTCATCTACTGGGTTACGAATCACTTAATATGAATAGGCTCAGGGTCCCAATGATCCTTATATGGATCTTTAACGTGAAAAGGCATGGGGTTTTAGTGGGAGGTAACTAATTTGGAGATCCCTAAAATACCTTTTGGCTCTAAAATATGATTCTCTGTGATTATTCCATTGGGTTAGGAAGGGAAAGGGTCCTAATGATGTAGAAGAACCAGGAATAAGCTCCAAGATTAGGTAGAGAAGTAAGTCCAAACACTTTTTATGCTCGGGCAAATCACTACAGGTCTAGAGCCTTGCATCTCTACACATACATCCAAGCCAATTAGCTGGCTTGGGACCATGGTTAGACTTGGAATAGTGGCTAAGGTTGGATGCCAACAAAAACAAAAGAACTTCCTCCTCATCCCAGATTAGAAGAGGTCCATGTACCAAGTCAAGCAGATAAGCGCCAGTCATCCATTTGTAAGTTTATCCTGATCCAGTGTTTATTCACATTAAACATTAACTACTGATCCCCTAACCATAATTTGTACATACAAAAATCTCTGATCATTTCAGACTGTTCCATAAAGGGAATTCTTATACAATTCTTCTTTTTGTGGCTCTCAACACATTCTGTTAAATTTCACAAGGATCATAACAAACTCTTTTTGACTAAGAGAGTCTCAAACCAGGTTTTGGTTTAGGGATATTTTACAGTGTGACTGAGTGTGCTGAATGTTCTTTGAATCATGCCTGCATTAAGCTAGAAGAAAGTGATTGCCTAATTAAATATTATAATCTGTAAAGTTGCTATTAAACTCAAAAAGGGGATAAATAGATACAGAGGGATTTATTTAGATCATCCAAAGTTAAAGTTTCATTCTACACTGTTCTCAGGTTTTTTTTAGGATCTAGAATAGTGTCCTACATAGAAAATATGACTTGAAAACAATTTATATTTTACAAATGTCCATTTCCACCTTCCCATCCATGTCCATATATACATGTTGAAGGAGTGGTTGAGAAGACCTGGGTCAGAGTTATAAAGATGAAAGGATAAGACCTTTGATCCTGTATTGAAGATTTCTCTCTATGGAACATATATAAACATCTTGCTTGATAACCCATTTGAGACTTTGTTCTGGGGTTGAAAATATTTCTTTAATGAAGTACAAAGGCCCACTAATACCACATTAAAGAAGTCCAAGTCTTGGTATATGAGGACTATTGAGCAAATCAAGACTAGTCAAGAGATAAGTGAGAGCTAAGAAGCTTTCCCAAGGAGGGAAACTGCACAAAGACCAGGCACCTACAGAGAACCATATCTGCCCAGCATAAGTGGTGAGCATGTGATCCCAGGAGAAGAGGAACCATTTGGCCTCATAAAATGTAGTGGTCTGAGATAATATTATAGAAATAGATGAGTTGCCAGAGTTATTCTGCAATTAGGTTTCATGAGGAGAAGGAGGATTATCCCCTAGGCAAAGCAAGTTCCTGGCTCTGTGGAGGTCTTCTGAAATTGAGCAAGAGTCTTGGACTGTTGAGTAGCAAGGGACAGAAACACCATATGCGACAACACACTTGGTCCTTCCCCTTCCTCTAGTACCCTGAGTAAAAAGAATCACAGGTCCAAAGAGCTACAGGGGACACCAGAGCCCTAATTCAACTCCCTCATTTTAAAGACAAGGAAACTGAGATCTAAGGGAAGTGACTCGTCCAAAGATCTCACTACAAATGAGGAATATACTTTATGAAAGAAGCCTTCTTTTGTCACTCCTGTTCCCAGATTTATATCCATCCCTAGATTTTCAGATACCACCCTGATTCTCTGGAGATCAGAGCAACTCGAAGTCTCTTCCCAACTTATTTGGACTGTGGTTCAGAATCATCTGATCCAATGGGAGCAATCTTGGCAGGATTCCAATCCTTCCATCTACTCAGCTCCAAGGAAACCATCAAAGCCTACTCTCACAACCTTCCCACCTCCATCTTTCTTATTCCCCTCACACCAATCTGAACAACTGGGGACTGGAAAGATGTTCTATAATACTTCCATTTGCATTTAAAAATCTGTTTTCTGCTAAGACCATGGTTATCAACCAATCAAGCAACAACTATTTATTAAATACCTAATGTGTGACAACCCTTGTTTCTATCTGATAGAAACAAAACAGTCCCTGCCTTCATGGGGATTAAGTTCTATTGGGGAGATAACATCTACACACACAACTGTGTACAAAACAAAAACAAAGGAATTTCAGGGAGAAGGCACTAGGAGGGAGCTGAGGGAGGGGAATGGGATCAGGGAAGGCTTCATATCAAAGGTAGGTGCCATTTCAGCTGAACTGAACTGAGTCAACTGAAGAATCTAAAAGGCAGAGAGGTAAAGAGGATTCCTCATCTTTCCAGGTGAGGGAAAATTCCAGATATGAGAGAAAACCTGTCTAAAGGTATGAAGTCAAGAAATGAAAAAGCAGTTATCACAGCAAGAAGGCCAGTGTGTGGAGGGAAGTTTATATAGATAGATAGATAGATAGATAGATAGATAGATAGATATAGATATAGATAGATAGATAGATATAGATATAGATATAGATATAGATATAGATATATACGCACACACAGAGGCAGAGACACACACACACGTAGACTGATTAGGGATTCCACATTACTGTTAATACTCTCTTTCAGCTACATTATGAGTCAAATAGAAGGACTGTGAACTAGCCAAGGAACCAAACCAACTTTATAATTCTGGTAAATACATTACAAATCCCATAATAACAACCACCCAACTAACAAAGAAATTCCTGGGAGATGCCTCAATAGGCTGGCACTGTCTGTCTGGATGTCCAAAAATCTTTAGGACTAAAAGCAATGCCTTCCAGATTATTTCACCAGGAAGGCTCACTTGAACCTAATTAATACTGATTGCTGAATTATTTGGCCAAGTCTCCCTCCCTTGACATGAAGCAGAAGAGCTAGAACCATCAGACAAAAGGGATTCTGTTCAAACAGTCTTTAAAATGATCTATAGCCTTGGTCCTTAAGGAGAGAAAGAAAAAAAATGACCACAGGTGATTCCAACATGTTCAAGTCAGGACAACAGAATCCAGACCATTTTGGGGCAGCTTTGCTGATTGCATTTTCATTTTTTCCCTATTATTTAGGGAAATGGAAGACTAAAAAATTTAAATCTAGAATTTAGAAAATAAGGATTAGAGCTTCACTTTCTATGTATAAAATTATATACTTCTTGAATTATAGAAAGTACATCCCTAATGTCATCTGTTTAAAGAGTACTGTTCTTATTCTTGTTAAGAAAGTATTGCTGCCAACACTGGTAACCGGATGTTATCTTTTCTTCCTCTGAATGATTAACCAGGCATTTACATACTATAGTTCTGGATAAAATCATTTTGACAGAAGGCTTTGTAGTAACATGAGCATACAAATAAAGGGACATACGGTGTCCTTTCCTAAGATGAGAGGGGAAATGCAAAAAACCTGACACCCTCATTATTTTATTTCCTTTTTTGAATCAAAAGCTCTATGCTTGACACAAGAAGGAAGAATAATCACACATTTTACTAATTCTATAGGGAAATAAACCTCTTATTTGGTATATCTTTAGTTTTAAATGTTTACTTGCTTAAGTTTCAGCCCGAAGACTAACAACAGTATCCTACCACATTCTCCCACTAAATAAATGACTTCCCGAGAGTCCATTAGGCACTCTGGGAGAAGCATAAAGGTTTTCGGACCACTAAAAGTAAATTAGCTCTGCAGGAGATTCAACCTGGGAGTCAGACAGAAATGAGACTTAGATAACAATGAAAGGGAAAGAGGAAAATATATGGGATTGTAAAGGAAGTAATCATTCAGCCAAGGTTGGAATCATATTCCTCTACACTCACCATAGAGAAGCCACCAAAACAAAGATGGTTTGAATGTCATTAACCTGGGAATCTGTCCCGAATTTCCCCAAAGACGAGCTATTAGCTTAACTTCACAGGGTAATTATGTTTCACAGTGGATAAACAGCTAGGTTTAGAGTCAGGGAGACCTAAGGTCAAATTTAGCCTCAGACACTTACTTGGCAGTGTGACGCCTGGGCAAATCTTGCTTGCCTCAGTTTCCTCCTCTGTAAAATGGGGATAACAATAGCACCTACCTCTCAAGGTTGTTATAAGGATAAAATGAGATATTCATAAAGTGTTTTGCAAATAAGAAAACCCTTAGTATTTATTGTTATCATTATGATTATTCTAATAAATCATTTATTTTTAGCTCAGAAGAGATTACAAAAGAATGATATGAAAACATCCCATCCTGGGAGAGTTTGCAATATTACTGGGAAGAACATTTGTATGTGTAAAATATTTTAAAAACAGTAACAGGCAGGTCCAAAACATTTCATTAGTGTGTGTACCCAGGGAATTTTTTTAAAAAGTGAACATTATTCCCTAGTCAATCAAAATATCAATTATTTTAATTCATTTTTCCCCTTTCCAGTGAACACTACCTTCTCCAGGGAACTATATAGTCCTCCAGACTTGAGTACCACCTGTGGTTTAGCCTTCTTTTCTTAAGAGAAAGATTTAGTTTCTGTACAGAGTCAGCCTGGCAACCTCGTGCAAAGGAAAGATCACTGACCCTGAACTCCCCTAGGCCTCAATTTTCTCATCTGTAAAATGAGGGCATTGACCTAGTTAGCTTTTGGAGGCCCCTCCAACTCTGGATCTATAATTTTCTTAAGTCACAGGCAAGGTCAAGGTTTGTTGTTGCACATGCTGTCTCTGCCCCTTGTTCTTCATCTGCTTCTCTCTTGTTAGGCCTATTTGGTCCTCCAACAAGACCAGGAACTTGCTCTGTTTAGGAACAATTCTTCCTCTCCAAGAGACTTGGTTGGTTCCAGAATTCCTTGAAATCTGTCACTTATTATCCTCTCTGAGCAGCTTCAGTTCCCTCATCTCTAAAACAAGATGGTTGGACTAAATGATCTTCCAATATTACTTTCAGCTCTAAATTCTATGATCTAGTGATGCTAAAGGCATTCTGATAAGAGAAAAAAAACAAGAACAAGCCTTGCACAGACTTTGGGACTCAAGATTTTGAATGTTGCTTTCAAACCTAATCTAAGGCTTAGGGTTTGAAGAGTAAAAGAGTCCTCTGGAGACTTATCACCACTAAAGGGTTCCAAATCTTTAAGGGCTTCTCCTCAGTCATTTTTTTTTTTGGAGGGCAATTGGGGTTAAGTGACTTGCCCAAGGTCACATGGCTAGTGTTTTGTTTTTTTTATTAAGTGTCTGAACCCAGGTCCTCCTAACTCTAGAGCCGGTGCTCTATTCACTGTGCCACCTAGCCGCTGCGCCCGCCCCAATCATTTACAGGCCTTTGGAAAAGGGCAGGTTTTTCTCAAGGAAAAAAAAAACTGTATTAAAAAAAAAAAAAGATTTCTAATACCAATTCTCACTTTAACTGTGCAACATCTGCAATCTCAACTTCTCAATTTAAATGCCTGAACCTCTTCTGCCATTCCCCATTCCCCCCCTCCCCAAATCCCATATAATTGGATATGGCTAAAGAGAGGCAGGCATATGCATAAATAGGAAGAAAAAAATCATCAATTTGAAGAATATCTTGAAATAAAATGTACAACTACTTATAATAGTTTTTATGAACATATGCATTTGTACCTTTTTTGTTTACTTTCTCCTCTTTTATCAAATTTTAAATAGAATAAGGGATTACATACACATACATTTATACTCCTGGAATATGAAACATATAATAAACTTTACTTCCCCTTCTGGGCGTTTTCCTTGGTTTTATCTTGCCTTTTAAATGTTATTTCACTTAAATTTTAAATAGAAGTGGTTTGGGGTTTTTTTTAAGCAAATTAAAAACATATGTATGTTCAGCAATAATCTCATCCACGTATACAAATGTTATTTTAGTACTGTATACTCAAAAAAAAATCTGCTTCAGTTTCTGACCATCTCAAGACTTTCAAGACAAGAAAAAAAGGCAAATCTGTAAAATAAATGGATTATGAATACAAATTGTATAAACTGAAAAGGCCTCAATTATTTTTTTAAATGTGACTTTTTTTAAAACTTAAGCTAACTGCCTCCCCACCCCACAATGTTCCTTCTTTGCAGTGGGAAAGGAAACATTGGGTAAGGAAACACTGTGGATTAAGGCATACACTGTCAGACTCGGTTAATTCCTTTGGTTGGTTTTGCTGAACAGCTTTTTCTCCCCCTTCTCTTTCTTTATTTTTCTTTGTTACAAGGGATGATGCATTGGGTAAGGGAAGAGAAAGAAATATATTCAGAAATGAAGGTGATAGAAAAAAGATAACAACAAAAATGAAAATTTATCTTTAAAACATTAAGTTAAATATGTAGTTGAAACAAAAATTATTTAAGCTTACACTTAATTCTTAGTTCTGAAAAAAAAAATGACCCCTCCCATACATTTTTATATTACAAGATTGGAAGGGCAGTGTGACCTTAGCATTTAACTTTAACTGATAATAAATGTCCTGGACAATTAACTGCTAACAGCTAGGAATATATTTAGCTGATCTGAAAAGCACTATCAGTACATTGGAAGTATATGGAAAGTTTAGTCATCAGTAGATAAGGGGTGAGTCACACCCATGTCACCAGTAGATAACTTTGTCCAATTTCTCCCACAATCACTGCATGTCTCTGGGAGCTGGCTTATTTCATCTTCAGTTATGTGGACACAGACATTCACTGAACCAAACATAAAACCTGACTAGTTTGTGTACTCATCATCCTAAAAGCTGAAAAATTCCACAGTGATCTAAAACGAGCAGGAAAGCACACACACGCTGACCTCAGCAGTGCTGAGGCCGAAGGGCCATTAAAAACGCCTGACATGGAAATTCCTCTGGATGAGGGGACACTTAGGTGATGGGTTTTAGCTCAAGACCATTAAGTTTATGTTTCATTTCACTTACATCTACAGAGACCCTTAGAGGAAAATAAGTGCTACTTGGAATAAACAGCTTTATAAAATGTACCCATTTGTAACTTTTTCTCTTTGTCCTTCTTGGCCCTTTCATCAATTTCTAAATGTAAATGTATCCCAGTTGAGATATGCCAAAATATTTATTCACTTAAGAGGAAATACATTCAGATTGGTCACTCAGATTTGCCATGGGGGAAGTTGAATGCCTGAGAGAGGATATGCACACAGATTTAGTCTGAAGAACCACACATAAGAATCCCAGAGAAGAAGAAAATAAACAAAGAAGACCAAAGCCTAAAGTCAATGACACCTTATCTTAGTAAACTGACCAGCAAAGGAGGAGTTTAATTGAACAAGGTCAGGACAATTTTCCTAAGGAAACTGAGAAGGAAATACTGGCAGTGGAACGTTGGGATCGGGGTAAGTCTCAAACTAAACATAAAGTAGACTAATTTTTTCTTTTTCTTTTCTTAGTAAATTCTGCTGTGGATAAATAGAGAAAATATAAAAACCCAAAATTCTTGTTGCATCATAGTACACATTCTTCAGATCTTAGGAGTACCAGGCCTACATATCAGCTACACCATTTAAATCAAAATGTGAGGAAAACAGAGTTTACAGAAGAGGCTCCTTAAAAAATGGTTAAACAGGGTTTGGGCAAATGCCAAAAAGGCACCACAATGTTAAGGGAGGAAAAGAAATAATAACAATTAATAGCAATGAATAAGACTAACATTTATATAACATTCTGCAAGCTTTAACCAACAATATTTCATTCAATCCCAATACATTTGTGAGACAACTAGTTATTACACTAAGGGAGTTCTAATGAGATTCTTACACTGAGACCAGTGAATAGATCCAGGGGTGGGGAACCTGCAGCCTTGAGGCCACATATGGCCTTCTAGGTCCTTGGGTGCTGCCTTTTGACAGAATCCAAGTTTTACAGAACAAATCCTTTTTTTTTCTTTTTGCTTTTTGGAGGGCAATTGGGGTTAAGTAACTTGCCCAAGGTCACATGGCTAGGTTTTTGTTTGTGTGTGCTTTGTGTCGAGGCCCGATCCGAACTCAGGTCCTTCTGACTCCAGGGCCGACGCTCTACTCACTGCGCCACCTAGCCGCCCCAAGAACAAATCCTTTTAAGGGTATTTGTTCTGTGAAGTTTGGATTCAGTCACTTGAAGACCTAGAGGACCACATGTGGCCTCAAGGCCGAAGGTTTCCCCACCCCTGGTAGTCTCTGCCACCACTAAAGAAGGCACCAGTAAGACCTGATTTAAAACCATGACAAAAAGGGAGCAGAAGCAAGACATTGGAAATTTTCTAACAATTATAGTGGAGTAAGCTGCCAAATGAGATAGTGGGTTCCTGCTTACTAAAGGTAACTGAGAAAAAGCTACAACTACAATATGTCCACTATGTTGTAGACAGAATTCTTCCTTAGTTTCCAACTGGACTACAAGGCCTCTGATGTCTCTTCCAACACTGACATCCTGTCAGTCCATGCTTCTGGGATTTCCTGACACTAAGTACTGGAGACACATAAGCATGATCTCACCATAGTTGTTAGTAACATATTCAGAGAAGAAAATGCTCTTCAAAGTGTAAAGAAACCTTATTTTGCTGGATGACTAAGTCTTGCCCAGCAACCAAGGGAAAAGACAATACAAACTTTAGATGTCTCTTTAATCCCTTTGATTCTAAAATTACTGAAGCACCACTTCCTATAAAGGATCAATTTCTTCTACCTACTGCAACAAAATGCTTTAAGGTTTTTTTATTATTTAAAAAGAGGTTAATGTTTCAAGGTATATGTATTTATTACCACAGTTTAGCCTTATTCACTGCTCAGTTGTAGTACTCCTTTTCTACCATAATTCTACAATAAGGCTCAAGTTTCATTTAAATTTTGCTATTTGTCTTTAAATTCAATGTCATGGAGAGATGTCAAATATTTGTTTTTAATAATGACACCTCATGTCAAGATATAGTACAGAGTTACCATTTATCTAGATGTGGTGTCAGTGAAAAATACAGATTTATTATGTCATACAAGGCTTTAGTTAGAGAAGTCTGAATTGTGAGGCCTGCCTCTGTTATTAACCTGCCATGACCTTACACATGCAACAACCTCTATGTCTCAATCTGTCCATCACTTGGAAATGCAGATAATACCCCAAATTTATTTCATAGGGTTGCCCTCCTAACAGATATATAATACTCATAAAATGTTTTTAAATAAACAGTACCAAGCATTTGGCTGCAGTCTCCCCAGTATAAGCAGATTTTTAAAATACATATATATGCACTAACTACTTCAAGAAATCAGGGTACCATTTAATATAACAGAGGGGTCCACAAACTTTGTATGAGCCTTTTGAGATCAAGGGTGATGCTCACAGGGTAGAAGAGTCCTTGGAAAAAGAAGGAGTTTACTAGAAATACCCACAGGCACACAGAGTGAGAAACAAGGTAGCAGCTTCAGAAAGCAATGAATTGGATCAATTCTGGGATTATTCATTAAGTTATACTGCATTCAGAGCACTGAGTAGACCCAATAAAGTATCATTCTACATGGAAATAAAACAATGGCTTTGGCCACACATGTTTACTTGTGGGAAGTACCACTGTGTGGTGAAAGGAGAAGCCTGCAATCAGAAGATCAGTTTGAATCTTGCCTCAGATATTTACTACCTAAGAGGGTGAGCAAGGTGTTTCAACCTCTCAGAGCCTTCTCAATAAAAAAGGGTGATAATTATACTTGTCCTTATTGTGAGGAATTATACTTGTCCTTATTGCGAGGAAAGGGCCTTGTAAACCTTAAATCTGAAATACTGTTCTTGTTCTAGTACCATTTAGCTGTTGGGGGCGGGGCAGAGGGGAGGAGGACAAGGGGAGGAGTGAGTGTTTTATGCAGAGTTAACCTACCAGAACCAAAGTCTGAGTCAGAACTGACATTCAAGATCAGCTAGACCAAAACTTTAATTTGACAGGGGAGGAAACTGAGGCCCAAAGACAGGACCTGACTTTGTACAAGACAACACAATTGAAATAAATAAAATGAAATAAATGAATAAGTAAATTAGCATGGCCATAATATTACTGTTAAAAGAAATGACAACAGTGGATGATAATATAGATGTACCAATCTTAGGAATATTAGGGAAAGGAAGATGTAGAACGGCATCATTTGAAAGCTAAAAAAAAATCACTCAAATTTAAGGGGTAGAGGATTAGATGATGAATTATACCAAGGAGCTAGGGCAGGGGTGGGGAACCTGCATCCTGGAGGTCACACATGGCCCTCTAAGTCCTCAAGTACAACCCTTTGACTTCTGTGAAGTCTGGATTCAGACTTGAGGACCTAAAGGGCCACATGTGGCCTCCAGGTCGCAGGTTTCCCGCCTCTGATCCTAGGTTTTCATGGCTTCCCTTTCGAAATGCAAATATGTTTGGACCATTTCTCTCATTTCCCAAACTGGAAAGATGTGGCTTACTTGAGCTACAAATCTTTTAACAATTCAATTTAAACAAAGCCAAAGTAGCACATACTGCAGCCACTGAATGGGAAAGCAATGTGTGTTCAAAGAGTAAGGTATTGCCACACAATGAGATCAACTCCTTTAAAAAATTAAGCACGATTAATTTAAATTAGAAATTCACTCATTTTAAAATAGAATATATCCATATGGTTAGACAGCTAATGTGGAGAAGATATGGCCACAGGAAAATTAAATGGCTGGGACAAATGCTTAGTACAAGCAGGTCATCCATTCTCCCTTCAGGGATAGCCACCTGGCACTTTATACATGATAATTAATATACAACAGTAAGTCAATAACAAAGGATGCACATTTTCAAAATACTTCATTTCAGAAACATTAAAAAATTGGGCTAATTTTATTGTTCAATAACCATGAGAACTACATGGTCACAGTAATGAGAATATATGGTAATGCACATAATATAGGGAAATAATCTCTTTGAAAAATAGAAATCCACTCAGTCTCCCCTCCACACCCCAAATATTGGTGATACTGTTTCAAACCACAATGATACAATGGGTTTTAAGAGTGCCTACACCAGTGGTCAATTATGTTTCATCTAGGTTTTTAGATGCGGTGTTGTAAAAAACAAAGACGACTGCACTCAGGAATTTAAAAGACTTAGATTTGAAATTTGCTTTAACCAAGACACTAGGTAGGGGACTATAGTCAGGTCCCTTAACCACTATGGTATTCAATTTCCTCACTTATAAAATGAGCTTAATATCTTGTACTGCCTGACATGATCAGATCAAATTAGATAAACCTTAAATAAATATATAAATGTAAACTAGGTATTATCATTCTCCTGTACTCAGTGATTCCCTTTTACCTCTAGGATCAAATATACACTCCTTTGACACTTAAAAGCTCTTCAAAACTTAACTCCTTCTAACCTACTTATCCAACCTTATGCATTTCTTTCTTCATTTGCTATTTGGTTCCACCACACTGGATTTCTTGCTGATTCTAACACAGGACATGAATAATGATGGCTAATAATAGCTAACATTAAAGCATCTTAAGGTTTGCAAAATACATTAGAAATACCTCATTTTCATCCTCACAACAACTATAGGAGATAGGTGCTATTGCTATCCGCATCCTACAGTTGAGGTAACAAAGGCAGACAGAGGGTAAATGACTTGCCTAGGGTCCCACAAGTAAATTGTTTGAGGGCAGATTTGAAATCAGGTCTTTCTGACTCCAGGTCCAGCACTATCTACAGTACCATTTAGCTATTATCACCATACATTGACATAGGCTGTATACCTTGGCACAATATGTATACCTCCCAAACCTGCAATATACTTCCTTCTCATTGGTTCATTCAAAGCTTAGTTCTAAAGTCCCTTAAGCAAGGCACCAGTGATCTTCCTTGAAAATTATCATGTATTTAGTACAAACAGCAGTTAGGTGGCACAATGGATAGAGCACGGGGCTTGGAGTCAGGAAGATTCATCTCGATGAGCTCAAATCTGGCTTCAGACATTTAGTAGCTGTGTTACCCTGGGCAAGTCACTTAACCCTGTTTGCTTCAATTTCTCATCTAAAAAGGAGCTAAAGAAGGAAATGGCAAACCACTACAGTATCTTTGCCAAGAAAACCCCAAAACGGGACTGAAATTACTGAACAGCATTTAGTATGAATATGCTTATGCAAATTAATTAATCAATAAGCATTTTATTAACAACCTATGTGTTCTTCACTTTGCTACAGCTAGAAATACAAAAACAAAAATCAACCATACCCAGGCCCCAATGAGCTTTACATTCTATGTGATGGTAGATAATGTGTGTGGGTGTGCACACATGCACAAGTAAAATCCATTCTTTTTTACTCTATCCTATACATAACTGCTAAAGTGATTTTCCTAAATCAAAGTCATGACATGACAAATCATGTCACTCCCCTACTCAATAAACCGCAGCAAACTGCCTATGGCCTCCAGAAGTAAATACAAAATCCTGTGTGTGGCATTCAAAGCTCTTTATAACCTAGGCCCCTCCTATCTTTCCAGTTTTATACCTTACTCCCCAAAACACACTCTTCAATCCAGTGATACTAGCCCCCTGACTATTCCAGGAACAAGACCTTCCATCTCATGACTCTAGGGATTTTTTCTGTCTGTCCCCCAGGCCTCTCTTCTCTGTTCCCACTGCTGATCTCTCTGGCTTCCTTTAAGTCCCAACTAAAATCTCACCTTCTACAAGAAGTCTTCCTCAATCTGTCCTAATTCCAGTGCCTTTCCTCTGCTAATTATTTCCTTTATATAGCTTGTTTTGTATATATTTGTATGTTATCTCCTATATTAGACTGTAAGCTCCCTGTGGAGAGGAACTGTCCTTTAACCTCTTTTGGTATCCCAAGTGCTTAAGAGTGTGTGGCACCTGGTAAGCACTTAAGACATGTCTACTGATTGAATGAATGAATTGATACAAGGCAATTTGGAGAGAAAGGCACAAATACCTGAGGTCATCAGGAAAGGTCTCATGTAGAAAGAACCACATTGCCTCCCTTATAGAAGGTAAGCTCCTTGAGGGCTTTGATGGTTTCATTTTTTTATTATATTCCCAGGGCCTAGTACACAGTATGTTCTTAATAAATGCTTATTGACTAATATCATAGGGATTTTAGATTCTTGGTATATAACACTTAGCTTTTCATACGAGTACTTCTAAATTATGTAAAAAAAAAACCCCAAAAACCACAGCCTATTTACTAAAAACAAATGTGCACCTACGACCACAAGGTATAGAAATCTATATAAAGGGGCAAAGAAACAATACGCAAATAACCAAGGACAAACTTGGAGACACTGTACATGCTAACTCCTCTTTGGACAGGTTTATTCTAATGGAGAAAATTAACAACATTGTAATAATAGAACTCTTTTAAAATATTTTTTGAAAAGAACTATTTTTGTTGTCTTTACAAAATGATAGTGGTCAGTAAAGGTGCATTCATAGGGTCATATACATTCACAGAGTTGAAAGGGACTACAGCAAACGTTTAATTCGATCCTCACCATTTTACAAATGGGGGGAACTGGAGCCCACAATGTTTCTTCTTGCCTAAGCTCTCCTGATTGTTAGTCAAGCAGTCTTTTCTATTTGCTCTGGTCTAATCTTGTGATTTCATTTGTGTGGGGAAACCCTGGTGGATCCACTCTCTCCAAAATGCCTACTGGTTACTACTCTGCAATTGACAGCCTCAGAGTTCTCTGAGATGTTAATTGATTTGCCATATGTCACATGGCCAATATGTATCAGAGGCTGGCTTCAAACTTCCTGACTTGGGAGCCAGCTTTCTGTCTACTTCCTCTTCTTCTGTTATATTTTATTATGTTTCAATATATCTATATCTGTGCTGTAGGCTACTAGAGAACTGGAATCGTTTTTTTAGTCTTATCACAGGCAATGAAAACTGTGCCTGGCACATACTAGGTCCTTAATAAATGCCCATTGATTGATTAGTATTATAAAATTTAGGTACTGCTTCTTCAATCAGAAAGGATCACAATTATACCTTATTATATATAAGGTATTATATATATATTCATATATATATATATTATATTGCATTATACCTTAGCGTCCTTTACAATTTGACTTGTTTACACAACTCAATTGAACAAACACTATTAAGCACCTAGGAAACGATGGGCTCTGGACTCTCTGAAAGGGGGTCACATACAAAGGAAAAATTCCCAACTTCCAGAAGCTTATACCTGGCTAGGGGATAGAAGAGGGGATGGGAAGAGAGGGATCAGTTGCATAGCTAAATGTAGTAGCATACAAGTAAACTTGAGAAGGGAAGAAGGGAGGGAGCATGGTAAACTGGAAAGCCCTGGGGAGATTTCTCCAAGGAGAGGGGACCTGAACAGAGGCCTTCAAAGAAGACAAAGATTAAAATTAAGGAAAACAATAGCATGTTGTGTGTGGCTCCTGGGCCAATTTTTGAATATAATTTTCAAAGAAATGTCAATTTCTATTTTCTGGCTTTCTCCCCCCCACAGAATTACTCTGGGTGGTGGCAATTCAAGATCACAGACTACAAACCAAAAGGGTGCTTAGAGATCATGTTGCCAGAGAATTTTTTACCTGGGATCCTGGAATTTTCTTTTGAATCTTAAAAATTATATTTCAACATACTTGGTTTCTGTGGTAATTCTATGTATATAAATTTTAAAACATCATTTAGGGGAGGAATCCATAAGCTTCACCAAACTACCAAAGGTATCTATAGCAAACATGAAAAAGGTTAAGAATCTAATCCAACCTGCTAATTTTTTTTTTTCAGACAAGGAAGCTGAGGGCCAGAGACATCAATGATTTGTTCAGGGAGGATAAGGCACAGGAAGGTTTGAGTGCTTACCTGTGCCTCAGTTTCCTCAAGGTATAAAATGAGGGGGCTGGGCTCAATGAGATCCCTTTCTTTTATAAATCTATGATCCTAAGATAGAGCAGCAGAAATGGAGTACAAACCCAGAGACTATGGCTCTAAATGGAATACTCCATCCATTCTGCCATATTGAGTTGAGTCATTTTTACAGTCATGTTTGACTTTAGGTGATCCCATTTGGGGGTTTTCTGCCAAAGAGAATGGAGTCATTTGCCATTTCCTTCCCAGCTCAATTTACAGACAAGGAAACTGAGGCAGACAGGGTTAAGTGACTTGCCCGCAGTCACACAACTAATAAGAGTATGAGGCTAGATTTGTACTCAGGTATTCCTGACTTGAGGCTTAGCACTCTATCCACTGTGCCACCTAGCTGCCACCTCTGCTACATTGTCTCTCCATAAAACAATTATCATATAGCTAAGATATAAGGCAACTAAAACCCACATATATTTATAATAAAAAATACATGGCTCCTTTACTCATTCTATAATGAGGAAGAATAGAGTACAGAACAAGATAGCAAAAGAGAAGAATAATTTTGAGTATGAGGGAACCAAGGCTACTGAGTTGAAATGGTCACAGAATACCTGATGGCAAATATATGCCATAGTTTAAGTGCAGTCTTCCATACTAACACATGTGACCTTTAACGTCATCAATATCATTTATCTCTCCTCAAATATAATTGAATGGTCAGGAAAAATAATCAACTTTAAAGAGGACACTAATAGAGGAACAAACAAGATTTTTTTTCATTACCAAAAAAATGAAAAAAAAAATTAAAGGAAGATAAAAGTGGGTGTACCAAGTTTTCCTTATTATTAAGGAAAGAATTTTTTTTTAACTCTGATTATGTTTTTTGTGCTGACTACAGATTGTGAAGCAGTAATGAGCTCTTGCTCATTTTTGCTGTGTTTGGGATTTGGGGAATAAAAAAACCAAACAGTGTACCTAATGAAAGCTTAGCCAGTACATATGACTTAATGGTTATTGATGTACCACATTATTAAGTATCAAAATCAGACTTTTGTTTCCAGAGATGTCTCATAGCTAGAAAGAATGACAAGAAAGTTGTCGGACTCTAAAAAGAAAAATAAAATCCAAAATGAAATTTAAAAGTTAGAATATACATTATTCACAAAGCACTTACTTTTTAATAAAAAATAAGAACCTAGTTGCATAAAATTGGTAATTAAGTTTAATTAAATTCCATATGCCTCTGCTAGAATAACAAATGTTTTTACTTGCCATCTATAACATATTTAACACGGAGGTAGTACTGCATAGGGGCAGCTAGGTGGCGCAGTGGATAGAGCTGGGCCTGGAGTCAAGAAGACCTGAATTCAAATCCCAGCTCAGACATGTTAGTTGTATGACTCTAAGTAAGTCACTTATCACTGTTTGTCTCAGTTTTCTCATTTGTAAAATGAGCAGGAAAAGGAAATGGCAAACCACTCTAGTATCTTTGCCCAAAAAATTCCCAAATAAGTCACAAAGAGTCGGATACAACTGAACAAAAACAAGAAGTACTGTATAGTAGAAGGGGTACTGAATTTACAGACATAAGACCTGGGCTGAAATGTGACACTGGGCAAGTCACTTACCCTCTATGGGCCTCAATGTCCTCTTCTGTAAAATGACAGAGTTGAACTAGTTAACATTTAAGGTCCCTTCTAATTCTACCACCATGATCTTATGAATGGTCCTACATGGAGGGAAAGCAATATTTTCACCTAATTTGAAACAGTATTTCAAACAGGCTATCCTCTCATACAACCTATCTGCCAACTTCATGCCTTTGTACTGCCTACCCCCAATATATGAAATATTCTCCCTTCTTATCTCAGCCTCTTAGCTTTCTTGGCTTTCCAAAGACTAAACTCACATCTCACCTTCTGCAGAAGGCCATTAAGGGTCCCCTCCTGGCTAGGTGGTAGCAGTGAAAAGAGCAGTGGCCTTAGAATCAGGAGGACCTGATTTCAAATCCGGCCTCAGACACTTAACACAAAATTAGCCATGTGACCTTGGGCAAGTCACATAACCCCAACTGCCCTACTTTCCCTTTTTTAATAAAGAAAAAAAAGGGTCCCTCCCCTCTAGAGCTAGTGCCCTCTAAGATGACCTTCCATTTAACTAATAGATATCCTGCATGTCATATATTCATTTGCATGCAGTCTTCCCCCATTAGAATGTGAACTTAAGGGAAAAGACTAAATTTTTGCCTTCCTTTGTACAATGACCAGCACATAGTAAGCATTTAATAAATATCTGTTGACTAATGAAAGATGTGATTTCCTCCTTACTCAGTTTCCTTATTGATATCTATCTCAAAACAATCCCTCAGTCAGCAATTTAAATCAATTTGCTTAAACCATTGCCTTTCCATTGTTTAAAAAAAATCCCCATCATAGCTGGTAAGATGATATTCAAGGAACACAGTAAATGCTGACTAATGCTAATAACAAAGTTAGATTTCTTCTGCTTGGTTCTAGGATACTAGGATCCGAGGTTTAGAGCTGGAAAGGGCCGTGGAGATCATCTAGACTTAGGTTGACCCATTCATTTTTCAGATAAGGAAAATAACTGCTGAAGAAGTTAAGTGACTTGCAAAAGGTTACACAGGGAATAAATTTATGAGACAAAACTTGAACCCAGATCCTCAGACTCCAAATTCCATATTCTTTTCACTGCACCACACAGGATTAAATGTCATCATAATTAAGAGTCTCAAAGGTGACTTTTAAAAGTGAAAAGAGAAATATAACTTTATCCATATGAGATGAAGCTTATATGCTCTAAAGTAAGCAATTTTCAATGGGCATCCTAGTTAAGCCCAGAATATTTCCCCAAGCCCTTTTCTCCCAGGACCCTTTCTTTAGTCAAAATGCTAAAAGATAAGTCAAGATAGAAATCTGACCAAAAAATTCTAATCTGGAAAACCCCTCTCAAACAGCAAGATGTGGAATAAATAAACTACTTGATTTCAAAAGTTTAATGACTTCAACTAATTTTTTCCCCAAAATATTTCAGCTGTAAGTAACAGAATGTCTGTAAGTTAATCAACAAGCATTTATTAAAAGGCTAGAGCCAAACGCTGTGCTCAGCACTGGACTTGGAGATAAAGAAGAAGAGCATTCTATGTATGGGAATAGCAAAAGCATAGTGATAGGATATGGGAAGAAGGAAGAGGCTATTATAGCTGGATCACTAAATACACAGTTGGGAATAAAGTGTAAGACTGTTATTGTAGGAATGGGTTGGGTTGCAAAGAGTTTTTAAATAACAAGTATAGGTAGGGGTTTATATTTAATCTTACATATGATGGGGAGCCACCAGCATTTACTGAGGAGGGGGAAATAACACCATCAGACCCACACCTTAGAAAAATCACTTTGGCATCCAAGTGGAGGATAGACTGGAATGCAAAGAGACGAATCAGAGACACCAAGTAGAAGATTATTCAACAGTCCAGACAAGAAGAGATAAGGGCCAGAGTAAGTAGAGAAAACACACAATTGATTCTACCAAATATTATAATTATGTATTGCCTATGTATGTATCCTTAAGCTAATACATGATCCCCTTCACCCTGCCTCGCCAAAAAAAAAAAAAAAAAACCTCAGATGAAAAATGTAAAAAGAAAAATGGAAATAAAAGAGGAAAAAAAATCTTATGCCCTCAGATGGAAAACATAGCTATTTATCAACCCCAGCTAGCACAGTCTAAATTTGAAACACTGAAGCAAAAGGATAAGAAAGAAAACATCAAATACCACATATAGGTCACCCTAGAATAAAGACACAAGAAACCTCTTCGCTCATTAATTTTTTATCTTACTATTGGAAAAGTATTTTCTGTTTAGAAAATTAAAATCATTAAAAAGTTTGAATATATCTCATAGAGAAAGCCCCTTTGGCCGCATCTGTCATCTTTGACTTTTGGAAGGAATCAGGATTTGCCCACAGGCACTGGGATAGCTTCTAGCTAATAGGTTCATTATAAGTCAAGGACAAATAGAGAAATCCATGGAAACCACTATAAAACACTGATGTTACTTACGATGTCAGATGATTCAGTTTCATATCAAGTATGCCAGTACGCAGAATGCTGTTTCACCAAATATCCAGCTTTCAAATAACTGGAAAGCTACGCAAAACTCTCAGTCTTCTCTCACTTTTCTAGGGGGATCAAGCAAAAAAATCCCAAACTACTCTATCCTTCCAAGTTTATCCATGTGTAACAGTAAAACTTTTCTTTTGAAAATATATTCTCATAAACCTCTAAGCAAAAGTACAACTAACATAGGAAAAATGTGTATTCATATTTGTGGAGACCATGAAACTTTAAAAGTTACGTCACATATTATATTATTTTCAGGAAAAAAAGTTTTCCCCCTACTTAAAATTATATCGTTGTACTTTGTTGTAAATTTCATTGAGCATCTATTTAACAAGCATGTATTAAGTATGTGATATCAGCGATGCCTTGTTAAGATACCATGCTTGCCCTCAAGGAGGGTGGTAATCTAACAAGAGAGACAAGGCCAATAAACCCTATAAGGGAAGGTGGTAGGAGTATGATTATTCTACTTTTACAGATGATTAAGCTACAAATTAGAATGAGAAGTACATAAGAATAAAAGGCACTACATTTCTTTTTAGAATATTACCAAGCCCTAATTCCAATAGATAAGAATTTTCCCCAAGTTAATTAATATTTTAAAAAGAATAGAGTTACAAATTCAGGGGAGATTTCTGTATTGTGGGGTTTTAGGTGGTGGTAGTTCTGAATGTACTTTTATGAAATAGAATCTATGCAAAATGGCTAGATTTTAATTTCTAAGATTATGTTAATGAAGGTATAATTTCACAAGCAGTAAAATAAGATGAAAATAAGAGAGGCCAAGATCCGTAATTGTGAAGCTCTACTAAATAAATTACTTTGAAAGGCACCTTATTTAGCGATTTTTTTCTTCAAATTTCTGTGTCAGTGGTGCTGACATAAGTGTTTCTATAGAATACGCAGAAAATGCACAAGAAGGAACCCCTTGACTGAAGCCTTAAATAAAACAGAAATATCTTACGACAATTCATTTTTAGGCAGAAAATAAATTTCTTACAGATGTGGAATGTTATTGTGTAAAAGACATGATTGGCCTGGTAGGAGCATTTTTGCTGCATTTTTATATCCTGATCAAATTCTAATAGTGACCAAACTACCAAAGGGATACTTTTCACAGTCAGACAAAATAACAAAATTCATTTGGAGGAACAAAAGATGTAGAATATCAAGGGAAATAATGAAAAAACTCAGGACAGGGGAAGAATAGCAATTCCAACTACAAGCAGCAATCATCAAAATCATTTGGTACTGGTTTGGGAAAAAAAGCAGCAGCAGCAAAGTAGACCAAAAGAACAGACTAGACAAAGAAGAATTAGAAACAATTCAACTCATTGTTAGGATATAATAAGCCTGAAAATAAAAATTACTGAGGCTTCCTCAGTTGACAAAAACTTTCTGGGAAAACTGGAAAGTAATATGGCAGAAATTATGTTTAGACCAACATCTTCTACCATATTCATAAATTCAAAATGAAGAACTGACCTAAATATTTAAAGTAACACCATAAAAACTTTAAAAGAAACACAGATCATTACTTATCACAGCTATGAGTAATGGATAAATTCTTAACCAAGGGACAGAGGTAATTGTAAAAGATAAAATAGATAACTTTGATTATATGAAACTGAAAAGATTCTGCACAAACTAATGCATCTAGGGGAAGGGACTAGGAAAAAAAGCAAATATCTCAGACAACACCTTATCCTGTTATTTTTCATAACCAGTATCTCTAAGTATAGAATAATGTATATAATCTCAATTTTGTCAGTGTTTTGATTTTGTGTATTTTTAAAAATGTTTTTTAAAATTCATTTTCATAAAGGATGACTTCATGGGAGATGGGAGAAGGAGGAGTACAGGGGAAAATGTAGGCTAGGTAGAAACAAAAAATTAGTAAAAATCTACTTTAAAAAAGAAAAAATTTAAAAATCAGAGATATTTAGTCAACTGTAGTAATAACACTAAAGGCTAAAGGCTGTATTTTAAGGGTTGACATTTTAAGAAATGGCCAACCTGGCAATACTCATTTCTAGAAATTCTGTTGAAGTGATATGAAGCATTTATTTGAAAATGCTTTGAAAAGGCTAAACAATCAAGATCATATTCACATCAGCACTTGCCTTCCTGGGTTAGAAAATAACTATTTTCCATCTCAACATTACAGATATTATATAAATGGGTTAGTAAGAAGCTTGTCACAATCCTACTAAATAATATAAAGATGCCTCAAGGAAATCACCTTTCATCCATTCAGATTTGTATATGGGCACTATGGTTTAAAAGAAACCTTTCTAATAAAGCTTCATATACCCTATATTTTTCACTAGTATGTTACTCACAAGAGAATAATCGTTCTTCCATAAGAAATACCAGGAAACATGAAAAATTATATTAAATCCTTTCTGAAAACAATCATCTCCTGTGTTCAGGTCACACACATGTTAACTAAGAAGGTATCATTCTAATAATCCCTCATTTTCCTTCTTGAATGATAGGGATTTCATTGGCTTACTTTGAAATTAGGATCCGAAGTGTTAATTTTGAACAATCTCTCCAAAATAAAATTAGCTAAGTAAAAAAAAAAGTGTCACTAATTTAATAGAATTCCTCCTGGGATACGTTCACAAATACATGCTTTTTAGACCTTGTTTAAAAGAAGATTAAAAAGTGTGGCTCTGTATTTTGAAATTTTTTTTAAAAAATTAAACATAATTTTTATTGTGCTTCTTAACAGAAAAAGACACCTTCTCATCCCCTGCAGTGATCCTTGGCAGGGAATTGGAGCACAGACTTCATTACAGTGTATTGATCTCACTAAATAAAGGATTCTGAATGTATCGATCAGTTCCAACTAACCCCCTAACTGTTTGCAAGGCCATGCATGATGTGCAGTCCTGGCTTACTAAAGAAGAGTAACAGAAAGCATTTTTGTTCTCAAGCAACCAGACGGCAGGAGTGGTTTACAGTTCATAGTAGATTAACATGATTAAAATAAGAGGCAGCATTCAGGATGAGGAAAAGGGGTAGAAAAGATGAATTGTTTTGCGGTTTCTCTGTTTGTAAAGGTCTCAAAGGTTTCTTAGTTTGATAAATGGTGGGATGATAAATCAAAGTTTAAACTGATCTTGAAACAATGTTTATTTTAAGTATGCTACATTTTAAAGAATGGCAGCAGTTTAGTCTCGGTAATACAGGTACACTCATAAATACCAATGATATTTCTGATTTTTTCAAATTGGTTCTAAATATGCATAATGTATTTTCCCCTGTCACTTTCAATATTATTGTAAAATGGTGGGGAGGGGAGGGGTGAACCCAAGATTAATTTCAAGGTTCATTTTGTACATCTGCTCATTTTCATTCCCATTTGGGAAGGACATGATTTTCTTTAGTCAAACCCAATTAAGCTAGGCTTTCATTTAAAGTAAGCCTGGATATACTGCAAATTGATCTTATTATAATAGAATATTGATGCCATCATTTACTATGGAGTTTAAATCCTAGAAAAAGAGAAACCACACCCCCAGTCTTGCTTTTCAGAATAAATACTGAGAATATGATTCTTCAAACATTTATAGTCTGTCAAAGGGATCCCAATTTAAAAAAAAATCAGATTGAACATTTTTCCTACTGTCTTCTACCTACTGGTTCTTAACTTTTTCCTAAAAGATAACCACTTCTATTCTTTCTAAAAGGACAAGTAATCTCAAGTAATCTGTAGAAAGTGTGATGCATTTTAGTTGGGGCTCTGAAGTCAAGGCACTCCACTGTATGTGGCACACACACCTGCTAGGTCTCAGTGGATATGTGGGAGACTACAGACACCCAGTGCTGAATACCAGACACAGTTGGGTTATAACTATTTTTCTTGGAGACAAGCGAATTTTTTTTTGGTTATTTTAACCTAGAGGAGATACTAGGAAATATATGTTGTGTGACAAATAAGACAAAAAACACAAAAACATAATTGTCATAAAACTTTAAAAAATGAAACAAGAATAATATTATAACCAAACCCCACCCTAAAAATGGGATGGGATGCAAAATTCTTCATCCAAGCCCTGAGAATTCAGACCAGTTTACTCCTCCTGGCTCAGCTTGAGTCTTTGTTTTATGGTTCAAAAAGTTAAATAGCAGAGAGACATGCTAAGGAACTTTACATATGCAGTTTAGTGATTAGTGGTCCTGTTCACAAGAAAAGTGCACCAAGTTAATTATTACACCCAGCTTCTAGAACAAAGGGAGAAAAGGGAGATCTTAATTTTATTTAAAACAATAACAATATCCAATCTAATTTCTGGGAGTGCAAAAGTAACTGTATCACTGCTGATTTATTTTGCCAGTCTCTTGAGAATGGGAGGGGGTGAGTAAAGGTAATTGAGGTCTTGAACCCCAGAGTCCCAGCTCCAAATCAAAAATTTACAAACTCTTGTGAACTGGAAAAGACCTCAGCGACCACTTAGTCCAGCCCATAAAGGAACAGGAATTCCCTTTACAAGATCCCTACCATTCAGTCTCCCCTGGAAAAGTTCAACTGATGGGAAACTCAATACTTTTAGAAGGGAGTTAAATTTATTAAGTGCCTATTATACACCGTTCACTGGGCTAAGCACTTTACAAATATTACCTCATTTGACCCTCACAACTCTGGGAAATAGCTGCTATTATTGTCCCAATTTTACAATTGCAGAAACTGAGGCAAATAGAGGTTTAAGTGACTTGCCCAGAGTTATGTAGCTAGTATATGAGGTGTGATTTAAACTGAGGTCTTCCTGACTCTGGGCCCAGCACTCTATTCACTATGCCCCCGAGCTGCCTCAGAGAGGGAGTCAATTCCACTTTTGGACAGATCTAATTCCCTCCTCCTCCAAGTCTTCTCTTCTCAAGGCTAAACACTCCCAGTTCCTTTACATGATCTCGTATGGCATCATTTCTAGTCCCCTTACCACCTTCATCACATTCTTATGAATTGTTAACAGCTTGCAGAGATGTCCTCCTTTAAGAAATCCTTGAGGACTTGACTTAACTTCCTAAAAATGGTACCCAGAAACTGACCAGTATAGTGGCACCAATGCCTCCATCCCCTCCTTCTGGAAACTATAATTCTCTTAATTCTGCCAGCTTGGATAGCATAAGCCTTTGTCCATGCCATGTCAAACTATTGCCTAATATTGAGCTTTCATTCCATTTAAGCCATCAGAGCTTTGTTTTTGTTTTGTGGTGGCTGTTTTTATTTTTTCTGCATGAAATTGTCTTACTACAACTCTTTTAGCCTGGACTTGTGAAGTTAAGTTTTTTAACCCAAGTGAAGGACCTTACTATTTATCTTTACTACAATTCCTCCTATCAGATAAGGTCCATAATTTAAGCCTGTCAAGATCTATTTGAATTCTGTCATGTAACACACAGGCATAATTTGAAGATATTTCGGGTTCTGTTCTAGACTACCACAATAAAGCAAGCATCACAAGAAATTTTTGGTTTTCCCACATAAAACTTATGTTTACACTATACTGTGGTCTATTAAGTGTGCAATGGGATTATGTCTAAAAATATTGTACATACCTTAATTTTAAAAATATTTTGGTGCTCAAAAAGTACTAACCATTATCAGAACCTTCTTTGAGTTGTAATCATTTTTTCTGGTGAAGGGTCTTGCCTCAATGTTGATGGCTGCTGACTGAACAGGGTGGTGGTTGCTGAAGGTTGGAGTTGTGGCAACTTCTTAAAAGAATGAAATCTGACACAGGGATTGACTCTTCCTTTCACTTGGACACTTAGAGACCACTGTAGGGTTATTAATTAGCCTAATTTCAATTTTACTGTGTCTCAGTGAACAGGGAGATCAGAGGAGAAGGAGAAAGACTGAACAGCAGGTTGGTGGAAGAATTTGAACACACTGCATTTAGATTAAGTTTATCATCGGACTGTGTGTGGTTCATAGTATCCCAAAACAATTATAAATGTTTTCTGGTTTATTAATCTCTCCAGGGGAGAGTTATGATCAGTATTGGTAAGGAAACTGGAGACCACACCATACTTGTATGTGTATCTATAACATACTTAGTTCTATCTTTCATGGCCAAAGAACTTACCACCCAGTGGCCAGAGTCTGACCTCCACACAAAGCTAGACTAGATTTCAGACAGTAGACATCAAGCTACATTCAGAAGCTCTACTATCTGAGTTAGGAGCTGCCAACAATCTTTGTGCTGTGTAGGCATGGTCTTTAAGAAGCCAAGATTACCTCTCTGTACTTGCTAATAACTCCCAAACTCATTGAGGGATTGTCATCACTAGCTAGATTCTAAATTGGAGATCAGGGGATTGCCAGAGGAAAAAAGGGTTGTTGGTAAATTTTAATATTGGCTCTCCAGAAAAAAATATATATATACACAGGATATACTTTTTAATGATTAATCTGTATTATTAATATAGTCTCCATCATTTCTCAAGTCTAGACAATCAACAAATAATAAATCAAGCCCTGATTCATAGGTTTGCCCATCTCTGAGGTATAAATGCTCACACTGAAAAATTTAACAATCTGTTCCTAAGAGTAGATTTGAGCTGGTTCCAACACTATACCATCTCAATTCCAGGATGGGAAACTTTTTTCTTATACTCTATCTATATTCCTCCTTCCCATTCTTCCTCTCCCTACCAAAAATTAAACAAAACAAAACACTTCAAGGACATTGGGTGAGAGGCCTCTGTATCTGAGATCTGTTAGGTACCCAAACAAAATGCTACCCAATTACAGTCTCTATATAATCTATTTACTATTTTAATCAGTAAAGATGGATTTTAAATTTTTAAAGCTTGACCCAAGAACTAATTTCCATAAACTACAGAGCTAATTTCTCCCCTGAAAAGTTGTTTCACCTGAAGCCATTTTAAAGTAAACAATTAACAGGTTCAGAAGGGGTATACATGTCTTTTGATAATCTTTTTTAATAAAACCAGACCCCTAAATGTTGGAGGTCATTTAATTAAGCAAATGGATTACCCAGACACTAGAGAAGTGATAATCCAACTTGAAAAAGCTATTACTACTTCCGCCATCATAGAAAGCATATTCTCCTTATTTGGACTAATTCTAAGTAGAAATGTAATTTGGGGACCAAAAAAAGCAAGAAAACTCACTTCTCTTAGCCAATCTATCTATAAAGGAAAAAATAACCAATAATTCAGCTGTCTAGCTCAATTATTTTAATTATCTCATGTTGACCTGGCTGAAAATGCCAACTCACTTTCTAGCCCCAAATCTCATGTTTATGATTAGTTTCATAATCAAAAATATATGAAACTTTTTATCTAAATTAAGCAGTTGCCTCTGAATTTAAAATATCCAGAATATAATAATTTAATCAAGCAATGTAAAATAGCTTACTTATAGTTGTCCAGTTGACCAAAAGCAAAATGCTCCAAACACCCACAAGAAGTCTACTGAATTATATCACAACTGTTTAATTCAATTATCAAATAAAAGCAAGTAGTTTCCTAAGGTATCTATAAAAATGAATCCCCCAAAAGTCAAACTATGATTTAAAATGTACAATATACACTTCATAAATGTGATATACTTATCTGAATCATGATAAATATATATTAATGTTATATCAATGAGAATATATTTTGATAACCTACAAAAATTATGCTAACTCTTCTTCAGTTGAAATTAAAATCAAATCATCTCTGGCATAAAATCCACAAAATCTGTAGGACTCCTCTAAAGAATCAGTCTGGATTCCACTTAAAGATTAACAACACCTCTGTCTCTAAGATACAGTTTTCCTAAATCTCCCTTAGCAGATGGCAAATGAAATATTGGCACCCATACTTTAAGTAGTTTAGGAAATAGTGGCTATAGAGATGCAGATCTCTGAGCCTAAACAGAAACATTTCCTTTGCATCACTTGCTTAAACCACCAAGTTTCTCACCCACTCACCTTTTCAGAAATACAATTTATCTCTATGTGCTGCTAGAGAAAAAGAAGCTTGTAGTCATCAGTGTTTTAATAAGGAAAATTATTCCATTCTTGAAACACCCCTTACGATAAAAAAGCCTCTCATGAAATGCACAACTTTTATATTTCTTTCTGTGTCTTTAAGTTGTCTTCCCTGAAAGAATGTAGGCTCCCTGGAAGTAGGAATTGCTTTCATGTCTTTGTAACCCCAATACACACAGTGCTAGGTATGTTGTTAGCAATTCTTTTCAACTGACTGACAATGCTGTAAGATTCTAATATACTTAAGGTCCCAATCAAAAGGGTTCACTAAGTCTGAAAGTCCCCTACTGCCCTAATGAGTGTCTTATAAGGTAAATAAAGGAAATAAACATATGTTACAATTCCTTTGCTTGACTTCCAATATAAATGTTAAACTGGTCAATTTCATGTTTTACAGAATTTTGAATTTCAATAGGTACAAACCACGATTGATTAGAGAAACACTGGACTGAACAATGCCCAAAGGTTATTTTTCACAACTTAAATTCTAGCATATTAAGTTCCATATATAGAGCAATCTGAAATGACAAATATTTGGGTATCTAATCAAAAGCATGATATGTGATTTCCATTTGCCCTACTCACCAACCCATTAGGCAAAATGAAATAATAAAATAGTGAGTAAAGCAGTTAGTTAGAAGTAGCTAAGTGAATAGAGTGCCAGGACTGCAGTCAAGAAGACTCAGCTTGACTTCAAACACAGCCTCAGACACTTAATAGCTATGTGACCCTGGGCAAGTCACTTAACCCTATTTGTCTCAGTTTCCTCATCTATAAAATGGGCTGGAGTAAGAAAGGGCAAACCTCTCCAGTATCTCTAATAAGAAAACCCCGGGGTTACAGTCAGATACAACTGGAAAACAACTGATTGAACGAGTAATTGGCTTTGTAAACAGGTATTTCTTTTGGTAAACTCTAAAGACTGAAATGTTCACCTTTCCATATACATTTTTTGGTCTACATAATTTCACTGGTGAAGAAAAACTCTCAGAGCAAGAAAATTCCCTCTACCAATCCAGATACTCAATAGCTCTGTGGGAAAAGTCCCAAGGCTTTGCTTGAGGCACTCACTGAAAGGTTAAGAGACTTGCCCAAAGTCACAATGAGTATAGAAGGAGGACCTTCAGCTCAGGTCTTAATTCTGGCACAGCTAGACACTTTTGCCTTTCATTTTATTTTAACAATCCCTAACCTTTCTAAAATTGCCCAAAATTTACTGAAACAATGTAAAATTAAAACTAACTATTTGGCCTTAAATGCTCAAGTATGCAGGTATGTCAGGAGAACTCCCTTTATTTAATATCCTATCTCAAAATTCAGCACAGGCTGCAAGAAGGCACAGTCCAAATGCCAAAGATTTGAATATCGTAAGAATAACATTACTGTACAGGTTACCCAATTGGGGTCTGAGGTTTACACCTGCCTTGCTCTTGTACACAACATCTTCCCAAAATGCACCAAGTGCCTGACCCACTAGCTGGCAATTTCTAACACAATTTTTAAAACGGTTAAATATTGAAAATGAATTTAATTAAACAAAATTTTAAATATATTCTTTGTACAAGGGATAGTGCCAAAGGGGATACAAGGAGAAAAAAAGTTTCATATGAAAAATATGAAAGTTAGGTTAGAGTCCCACTGTGAAAAGTTTTAAATTCGAAAATCAATTTTATTATATCCTATAGGCAATAAGGATTTAAGGTAGTGGAGAATTATAGTTGGTCCTATGGCCTAGGAATATTAATTTAGAAGCTATAAGGAAAATTGATTGATAACAGAAGGGACAAAACTAGGTAGAGGAATTAAGAACTTTTAATGACATCCCATGCAAAGTAGTGACATGGTCTCTAAGGTGGTATCCTTTTAAAGAGAAAAAGACAGAGAAAGGGATGCTATGGATAGTATTTAGAAAGGATGGCGATGTCTTCCATAGAGATAAGGCAGTTTGTAGGAGCAACAGTTTTCAAGGTTTCAGTGGAAAAGATATGACGACATTCATTTTATATACATCAAATCTGAGGGGGCTAAGGGCCAACCAGGTGGAGCTATCTATCAAGCCTTTGGTGATAAGGGACTAGACGTCAGGAGGTCTTCATTTATCTATTTTAGCAGTTATCATCATAGAGATGGTAACTGGATTCATAGAAGCTGAAAGTATAACAAATAAAAAGGAGAGAAGAGAGTTCAGGTCAGCAGCATCAAGCAATAATGGCCAGCAATCATGGCTAGAAGGACTGCTGGGTATCTAACTAGATAAACAGTCAATACACAGGATGACTGATTGCAACTTCCTTTAAATAGATAGCTATTTGATCACTGTCATCACATAGGGAAAGTCACAACTTTTATTATTTTGTTCAGTCATTTCAGTCATGTCAAACTCTTCATGACCACATTAGGGGTTTTCTTGGAAAAGATCCTGGAGTGGTTTGCCATTTCCTTCTCCAGTTCATTTTACAAATGAGGAAACTGAGGCAAACAGGGTTAAATGACTTGCCCAGGGTCACTGAGTTACTAAGTGTCTGAACCTAGAAAGCTTTCCATCAGAAAGTCAGAAAGATGACTCCAGGCCCTGAACTCTATCCGCTTTGTCACCTACCTGCCCTTAGATGCCTTATTTAACCTATACTGAATCGGTTTCCTTATCTTTGAAGTTGAAGAGATATAGTAGGAAGATGGGCTTGACTAGATGACCTTTGAGAGGTCTCTTCCAACTCCAGTTCTAGGATCCTAGCCTCATAGGCCAATCGAATGTAATTTGGAACAAGAAACTGGTAATGAATTGAACTGATAGCCCCAAGAACATTCCCATTGTTTCAAAGATACCTAAGCGTTTTGCCATTTCATTTTCCAGTCCATTTTATAGATGAGGAAACTGAGGCAAACAGGGTAAAGTTATTTGCCCAGGGTCACAGTTAGTATTTGAGGTTAGATATTAACTCAGGTCTCCCTGATTTCAGACCCCACACTCTAGCCACAGCATGCCACCTAGCTGCCCTTCCTTTAAAGGGACTGGCTTTCATTTATCTGTTTATTTTTAAATTAAGTCTTCTCCTCCCCATCCCCCTTGAATTCACTGCTTGATTTAGCATTAACACCAGGAAGAGCACTTAGGAGCACAAAAGTATTGTAAATTTGATGAAATGGCCAACATTTGTTCAGCAAACCTTGTATATTCAGTTCAGGTTAAGGTATGCTCCAGGCACAGACCAAAATTATTTGCATAGTTGCTTTGTTTTGTTTGCAAGTGAAAGTCAGTTTGGAAGTTAATTTAAAAACCTACCAGTAGATAGGTCATTTACATTATCTAGAATGTCATCACACTTAAATACACAGGTTTCTTCTGTATTCAGCCCCACTCAAAACAATTAGCAAACAATTAGCAATTACTTACACTTTTTTGCTCAGTACCCAATATTTTTTTTCTTTTTTTTTTAAAGTCAGTTAATGCTGCAGACCTTATCCTTGCTATTTTGTCAATCTTCTAGTTATAAATGCTAGGACTTCTAATTTGCCCTTTCAAAACTGCAATAAATCAAAAGCTGGTAGCACCTAAATATAACTTCTTCCCTGCAAAATTTTATTTTCATCAGTTTAATTTCTGAAAAAAATCGCAGCTGTGCAAATTAAGAACCACACATAAACAAAACACAACCACCTGCATTTAAAAACCCTATAGCTACATTTAAGCAAATGTGCTTTAATTATGTTAATTGTCATAGAATTTAGTGAGATGCTTTCCTTGATAGTTCATAAATGTAAGACCCTGGGATAATTTATCAAACCTTTATATTTCTTAATATAAAAGGTCCAATCCGTGATTTGTAAAACTATACTCTAAGCCAAGGTTAAAAGTAAAAATCAACTAGTCATTTATTTTAAACTGATTGATGCAAGCCTATTTCCCCCATCTGTAAAATGAAGGGTTGGTTTGTGCTAAAATGATCTCTAAATTCTTTTCCAGCGACTCTATTAACTTAATTATTATGTCCTTCTGAAACTGCAGTGCATACAATACACTCAAACAACCTTCATGTTGCCCATTCTCCTGGATAGGAGAAGCAATTTCCTATTTCAACTTCTTGATGAATCAACTAATCTCTACACTATCTTCCACTCTCACATCCCTTGGCCTTACAACCCCCGCGCTCCCTCTTGTCCTATTGCTGATCCTGCCTTGGCAAAACCCTAACACTGGACTAATCTACCATCTGCATCCTTTGTTCCAGGAATTTCGGCAGAAAAGAACTGAAGGAAATCACTAAGTCCTGTTGGCAGTGTTCACTACACATTTATATTATCTAATTTCACAACTGGGCTCTCACAGCAGCAAGGCAAACATCCTCTTTCTCCCTGATTGATTTGGTATCCCACTCTCTATAGTGGTTGTTCCAAGCCTTTTTCAAAACTTCTTTTATTTTCTTCCTCAGTACTACCTACCCCACTCTCAGTCGAAGACCTTGCCTCATAATTCAACCACTCCCTCCCCCCAAATTGAGGGAATTACTGAGAGCTCCTCCTTTCCCCCCTTCTGTATGTCACATCTTTCAGCCTTCTATCTGCTCCTTCAACCCAGTCTGTGATGAAGAAGTGGTTCTTGTCATTGCCAAGGCCAACTCCTTTCCATTCACTCTTTTTTTTCTTTTTGGAGACGGGAAGGCAAGGCAATTGGGGTTAAGTGAGTTGCCCAAGGGCACATGGCTAGTAAGTTTACCAAGTGTCTGAGGTTGGATTTGAACTCAGGTCCTTCAGACTCCGGGGCTGGTGCTCTATTCACTGTACCACCTAGCTGCCCCTTCCATTCACTCTTGATCATGTCATCTACCATCTTTCTCCAGAAGTCAAGCATAACTCTTATCTTCCATCTCTCCATATCTCATGTATCCTTCCAGCAGCCTATAAACATGGCAACATCATCCCCATCCTTGAAAAAAAAAATCCCCACTTGATCCTACAAATTGTGAATCTCCTTGAGAAAACCATCTAAACCCTAAACCACCACTAGTCCCCTGTCTCTCTTAAAGCCTCTGAAATCCTGCTTCCCACCACATCATTCAAAAGAAATTATACTCTCCAAATATACTCGTGATCTCTCTTAACTGTCAAAATTAAAGGCCTTTTATCAGTACTTAGACTTTTTGACTAGTCTACAGTATTGGACTTTGTTATTCACCATCCCTTCTTAAAATGGGGAAGGCAATGAAAGATCTTAACTACACAATAGGTCATTTTTTCATTATTATTATTGTTATTCTGTTTGGTTACCACTCTTAATCCAATTTCCCTAAATCTTAGCCTTTGTTATAGACTTTTTTATACACTGTCCTAAAAGGGAAGAGTCTGATAAGAACTTTTGATTAGAGGGGTATTTTCAGCTCAAATCACAAGATGGTTTTTAATATTCTCCCAAATGGAATTTTGTTAACTATTTACCAATTATATTTTAATCTGGTTTGAGCATCACTACTGCCTGCATGCAGCTGACACCTCTGAAAATAAAAGACCAGAGATGTTAAGTAACATGCCCAGAAACACACTGTTAAGTGTGAGAGGGCAGGATTTTAACCCAGGAATACAGTACTCTGCCTTCTACACCATAGAATGCCATTCCTCGGGAACAGTAAGCAAGTTTGGCTACAACACAATACATAAAGGAGACATATGCAACAAGCCTGGAGAGTTAGACCAGAGCTGATTGTGAGGAGCTTTAAAAGTCAGAGAAGTTTTTATTGTATCCTAGAGGCAGAGAGAAATCTTTCAGAGTAGGGAGTACGTGCCAAGATCTGGGCTTCAGGACTATTCATTCATCATCATTTCAGAGGATGACGAAGAGGGAAGAGAAGAAATGGAGAGGGCAAGGAGACCAATTGGGAGGGATGATGTAGCAATGGTTTATAATAATAAATAAATAATAGTTAATAGTTTAGTTATGATGAGGTCCTGAACTGAGGGGGGAGGAAGGCAATGGCTGTGTGGTGAAGGGGACAGATGCCAGACAGATGTGGAGGTATTACTGGCTAAGTCTTTAGTCTTCAGAATCTACTGAGGGTTATTTGTCTCTATACTGAAGCGTTCTCTTAGTTTTATCTCCTTTGTATGACCATCTTCTCACCAGTGTCAAAGTATTTGTCACACATTACTCCTTTTGCTCTAATATCTTTCTGCTGTTCTCCATTATTCCTTCTCTCCTCCCCACCCCTCTTCGTATTTTCTTTCCCTACCACTTGCAAGGATGGGAGGAAGAGAAGCAAGAGAGAGGGAGAGATTTCATTTATGACCATTAACAGCCAGAGTTCCTTCCCTTGCAACTGAAAACCAATCACACTGCATCCCCTGTGATTCATATCTATAGTTATTTCCATTCTCACTACCTAGAAGTGCTATTTAAAAAACAAAAAACAAGATTCAGCACAATTACAGATTGTTGAGTTTCTATAAACCTTACTTCCAAAGGGAATATAAAAATCAGCCCTTGGTTTCTATCCCATCTTTGACCAATGATACTGAATGGTTTTAATCTTATCTATTCCTGACCTCCTTTCTGGTGCAGTTTTTCAAACTTTGGTTCTTCATTTCACACAACTGAAATTAGTTTGGGGTTATTTGGGGTTTTCTTAATGCGTTTGATGCACTTTTTTCCTACTACAATTTTGCTGAAGGATTGAAAGACATTATCTTTGAATCCATTTCCTTCCTCTTCTTACATCAACAGATTGCACTCATTTTCATGGTGTGATAGTGCATTTGTTCCCAAGTATAATCATGGAATCTACCAGAAAGCAATCAGTATTATTTTTTCTCAAACTAACATCATAGAAGACCTTGATACCTCCATGTTTTGACAGAGGAAACAGGTCAGTCACGGCTACCCTATGAAGGTGAGAAGAGGCTGACCTTCAAGTGACACCATCTTTTCTGGAATGTGAGCATCCTTAAATACTCAGCTTGAGAAAAGCTCAACATGGGTTATCAGTGTGAAGACTGGGATGCATCAGTCACTGCCATAACAAGTTTTAACAAAAATTTTAAATCTGATATGACCGTTCATGTCACAATATACTCTGAGAATTCTTAAGGGAAAAGCAAAATCTATCTTAGAGTAGATTTGCTAGATTTGTGTTCATTTAGGGAAAAGGGAGGACAGGTAAACTGAAAGAGAGGGTAAGGATACTTTGTTTAAAAGATGAAATGCACTGATTCTATAGAAGCTCAACCACAATTTCTACTATACTAAATCACCACCTACCACCACAAAACAGAGTGCCACCTTCCTTGCAGCTTTTCTTTTTTCTTGTGTAATTGTATGTGACTCTTCATGACCCCATTTGAGGTTTTCTTGGCAAAGATACTGAAGTTGTTTGCCATTTCCTTCTCCTGCTCATTTTACAGATGAGGAAACTGAGGCAAACAGGGTTAAGTGACAGAGGTCACAGAGCTAGTAAATTTTTGAGGCTGGATTTGAACTCAGTCTTCCTGACTTCGGGCCCAGTGCTCTATGCCACTGTGTGACCTACTTATCCCTGAATCTTTAGTACCTTGTTTTTATTTTTTTTAAAATCTGAACCTCTTCCTTACTCTGATCCCTACTGTCTTTTCAAAGAGACCAATGCTACCAAGCTCATCATCCAACAGGTTTACCAATCTCATTTTAAAGCCAAACATGAACTCCTTGGAACAACATCTTTACTCCACTTTAGACAAGCACAAAGGCAACAGGTTAAGACAGGCCCTCACCACAAGGTGTCTGAAAGGAATAATTCTAAAGATAAGGACGTGATAGTCCCATTGTACACTGCCTTTGGTAGGCAACATCTGGAGTACTGTGTTCAGTTCAGTTCCAGGTACCATATTTTAGGGTGGAAATTGAGAATAAGATGGAAAGTGTTCAGAAGAAAGAAAAAACAGGGTGGTAAAGGGTCTCAAGGCTGTGCACACCTCATGAGGACTGGCTGAAGTAACACAGGGGATGTTGAACTTAAGAGAACTGAATGCTGGGGGAGACATGTTCCAAATACTTAAGAGTTGTCTCTGTAAGAGAGATCATACTTGTTCTGTTTGGTTCTGGAGGAAAGAACCAGGAGAAAAAGGTAGAACCTTCAAAGAAGCAAATTTAATCTTGATGGAAAGAAAAATGTCCTTAAAATCAGATGGCTCAAAGTGAAATAATTACCTCTAGAAGTAGTGAGTGAGTTCTTCCTTGCTGGAAATTTTATGTAAAAGCTAATCAACTATTTGTCAGGTAATGGAAATTCTTTTTCATATATGGGTTGATAGGCTAGACCTCTGGTGTCTCTTTCAACTTTGAAGTCCTAGAATTATCACTTGATTCTTACACTCTCCAACCACAACCATCCTCCTGCATCACTCATTATTCCCTATCATTTATGTTATACCAGAACATCCCCAAATATCAGCACTGAGGTTTGCACAAGCCCATGAAGATTTTTTTTACCAGTCCAGAAAATCTTTACTATCAAAGAGCCTTACTTCTTAAAATCTATAAACTTAAAAAGTTTATTTTTTTCCTTTGTCTCATTCCTAGTCCCCAATCCCTGGACCAATGGGATTTGCTCTAGAGAAAAAACAGTTTGTGGTAAAAAGTTCTAATATTTTACAGGTTTATAGTATAGTTTGGGTTAAACACTATCTTGGCCAGTGTCCTTCTCTTTAAAATGGAGCTAAATAATGGCCACCACTTACCCTACACCTACCTTAAGAAGCACTGTCAGAAAGACCAATACTTTGGTCCTTGAAATGAACCTGAGAATGCTTTGGAATACTGTAAAGCATTATTCATTCTTTCAATTATTATAAACCTACTCTGAGAAAAAAAATCCTGTGTTAAGTACTAGAATACAAGAACTGATAAAAAAGAAACCCACCTCACATGGGATTTATAAAATAGCAGGAGTCTGGTTTACATCAATAAATTAGCCATAATACATGGTAAATACATGAATGGTACAAAGTGTTACATAAGGGCCAAGGGGGTATTAGAAGGGAGACTCAAAAACAATACCCACATTTCAAACAGGGGCAAGTGGGTGAATAGTAAAATAACTGACAAACAGCACAGTCAAAAGAAATAGTTGGAAATACTAATGGAAGTAAAATCAGGACTGAGGATATTAATGGCTGAAATGATCTTCCTAGAGGTAATAGTTGAAGCCTTGGAAGAAAAAGAAGTTAAATAATCTCTGGATCTAGAAGATCTCCAAGGTCACTGATTCCAATCCATACATGAGCTAGTAATCAATAAATATTTATTAAGCACCTACTATGTGGCCAGGAATATGCAAGGTTATCTACTCTGTAATATTCCCTGACCACTTCCCCCAGGCCTAACTAACACTCAAGGCAGCCTCTTTACTTTAGGGGAAGTGAAATGATTAGAAAAATTTTCCCCTAATAAAGGGTTGAAATCTTCCTTGAAGCAACAAATTGCTGCTCATCTGGTTCTGCTCTCTGGAGTAGAGCAAAACAAGTATGATTCCTCTTAAGGTAAAAAATATTTTCCTAATAATAATACTAAGAAATCATATATTAAAATATTTCTTCCTTTTTCCAATTACAGATCTGAGCAAGGCCAGATTTTCTTCATATACTTTAACCAAAACAATGTATTATAAGAGATTGAATGCAGGAGCCAATGAGAATCCAGTTGTCTTCCATCAAATCAGATATTAAAGATATTTGCAAAACTACATAAAACAATGCTATTTTCTCATTGAACTTTTTTAGTTTTGGCAAAGTTACTTTTCATAATCATGTTAACTAAAATATATTCTAAGTTATCAGTTTTCATTTCTAATACAATAAATACCAATAGATATAATCCACATAAGCTAAAATTCTTTGGAATCCTCAATTACTTTTAAGAGTATAAGGGTTTTACTAAGAGCAGAAAGCTTTAGAACCAGTGCCATAAATCCTTTCTCTTCCAATGGAAGACAGTATAGAAAAGTAGACAGATCTATCCATAAAGTAGCAGGATGAATTAGAGAGTAAAGGGCAAAGAGAACAGACCAGTTAGCAGGTAAAGGCAACAGAAAAAAAAAGTTTAAAATGTCTCCTACTTGTTTAAATTACAAGAAAATGAGTACTTTAAAAATTTTTGAAATTTATTTTAGAATGGATGCCATTTTTAAAAAGAAGTATCTTTAATTTTTTTTTCAAATTTGAAGGTATGGTGGTAGGACTATTTATTAGAGTCTGCACCATGTAGGTTGGAGTAATTATTTTCCTTAAAATAACTGGTTCAAGGGTTATAGATTCCTGGTGTCCTGACTATGAAAAAGCCACTAGAGGCTCCAGCTGCTCACCAGTGATCCAGCAGAACTGCCATGGGCAAAAGGCCAAGAAGCTATGCTCAACTGAATCAAGGCTGTATGTATCCTCACTGAATAATAGCCTCTCCCTACTCTATGCCCTTTTCTTGTAGTTCAGTTGTTTTCAGTTATATTCAACATTTTATGACCCCATTTGAGGTTTTCTTGGCAAAGATACTGAAGTAGTTTCTCATTTCCCTCTCCAGCTCATTTTACAGATAAGGAAATTGAGGCAAATTAAGGTTAAGTGACAACACAGGGTCACAAAGCCAGTAAGAGTCTGAGGTCAGATTTGAACTCAGAAAGATGAGTCTTCCTGTCTCCAGGTCCAGCACTCTATTCCACTACACAACCCAGCTGCCCCAATGTCCTCTTCCTGCTATGGCTAAATAAATCTCCTTCAATTAACTGTTAGGTCTTCTACCAAGTATCTCTCACTTCATCACAGTGTCAAAAAGGAGGCACCAGACCAGCCTGGTCAAACCTGGCCTGCTATAAAAGCCAACATTAATGTAGTATTAGTACTATATACAGCCATGGTCCTAGTATCCATCCACAGTCATCAAGTAAATAAATACTGCTATTCTCAACCTAATGGTCTATAAAGCAAATAGTTCAATAGCTTAGAAGTGACGAATTCCAATTATTTGCTGTCTCCAAGACTGTTACCACAAAGTGTATTTTAAAATCCTATCAGACCCTAATTAGGACAGCTAAATGAACAACACTTAGGTTGAAACCTGGAGTGCCCAGAATCGTCACAATCTACTATAAAATTGATAGCAGGCTTAATCTACTCATTTATTACATATTCGAAGACTTCCTCACAAGAGTAACTTTAATACATTTGTCTTCTACATCATTAGAGAAGATGACAAGTCAACAAAAGATGCCACAGCAGATCTAAATGACTGAGCTGAAAGAATAATTATATTTTTATATATATATGTATATATATATATGCACATTGCAGAAAATCAGTAGGATTTAATTTCACAATGGCAAGAAAACAAATATTGCAGCTCTCTTGAGATTTTGCCCAGATCATTTCATGAAAGTGGCCCATTATTTTATTTTTTTTAAACCTCAGAAATTCTATGAAGAAACATTTATAGCTTCCAATTATTACCACAAATTAAGATCACTTTTCATCATCACCACCACCAGAGATAAGTATTCATTGAGCAGTTACAGAAACTTGGCCTTTGTGCAGTGCCTTGTACACTCAAGAAATATTTGTGGAATGAGTAAATGAAGATGATACACAAAGTCCCTTTAGGGTTTGGCTCTCAACATGTCTAGGTGGCCGAGCAGCTAGAATGATGGCTTTAATATCACAGAGTCCTGACTCTGACTTCTGCCTCAGATATTACTTTCATGACCTCACCTCTCCCAGCCTCAGTTTCCTCATCTGTAAAAATGAGAGCAATAATAGCACCTACCCCTCACAAGGTCATTGTGAGGTTCAAGCAAGATAGTATATGTAAAATATGCTGCAAACCTCAAATTGCTATATAAATGCTAGTTATATTATTGTTACTGTAGTCTAAACTTTATGATAGATATTAAATTGGAAGCAGTATGAGCTAACAAAATAGATAAAATGCTAAGCAGGACGTTATTAAGACTTGGTTTCAAGACCAGCTTCTGACAATAATGCTCTGTGTGACCCTGGACAAGCCTCTTCACTGTTAGAAGCCTCAAACAACTTCCCAGAAATCAGGATCTAGATTGCTGGAAGTAGTTCTCTAGCAAAGGAAATCACAGGTTCTTTCTCTATTCTCACTTAAAATTTGAAAATGCTAAATTATCCAGAAAGATGTTTACATATCTTCATGTTATTTATATATAGATAGATAGATAGATGTATATTCCCCATTTATTTCCTTCTTTTCCTCTTATTTGCATCATTCTTTTTTTTACTGTTTTTGTTTAGTTATTCAGTCATGTCCAAATTTCAAAAAAAATGGGGCAGCCAGGTAGCACAATGAATAGAGAGCACCAGCCCTGAAGTCAGGAAGACCTGAGATCAAATCTGGCCTCAGATACTTGACACTTACTAGCTGTGTGACCTTGGACAAGTCACTTTAACCCAACTGCCTTGCCTTCCCCCCTAAAAAAAAAATTACCATACCATCCATGGGGTTTTCTTGCCAAAGACACTGGAATGATTTGCCATTTCCTTCTCCAGTGGAATAAGGCAAACAGAGATTGAGTGACTTGCCCAGGCTCACACAGCTGGTAAGTATCTGAGGCCATATTTGAACTCAGGTATTCCTGACTCCAGGCCCAGCACTCTATCCACTGAGCCACCTAGATGCCTCCTTTTTTTTTTTTTTTTTTACTGTTGACTACCTATGATTTTATTGGAGAGCTTACTAAAAATTTTAGTTGGGGGCCTTAGCATTTTTGGGGGGGGGGGGAGAAGATACTTTTACATTTGTCCAAAACCTTGGGATCTGATGGCAGGAATAATGAGTAGTGGTCACAGTGAGGCGTCCAGGCAGAGCAGAGTAAGGGTGACTACCATAGACTATATTTTCTCTCTCACTGGGAGGATGGTAGACTAGTTGAGGGGAAGGTATGGCATTAAATATTAGCTTGTAAAGAATGAAAGAAATTAGAGGAAATAAAATGATGCTATACAGCAAGTACACTGAGGCTGGTCAGAGAGGCAGTCATGCGCTAAGGAAATATACACAGATAGCTCAGAACCTAGGATTCCATCAATGGGCCAACTTGGGGGGAGCAATTTCAGCCAAGTTCCTGAGAATGAACTGTTTGGGGAGACTGGGTATGGGGGAGGGGCATCTAGCATGCCAGGGAGGGAGTTTTGTCTTGTACTCACCCCCTTTCCTTAGCCAGAATATGACCTTGTAAACTTTGAAAGTCAGCAGATTTTGGATTGCTTATGACAATCTTAGAAGTGTCTAAAAGGGGTATCTGAATCTAGAGCAGAGAACAGACTGGACACAGGGAGAAACAGCAGCTTTAGGACTCTACCAGGATCCCAAAATAAAGTTAATTATGCCTTTAAAAAAAAAGGGCAGCTTAGAGGCGGCTAGGTGGCACAGTGAGTAGAGCATCAGCCCTGGAGTCAGAAGGACCTGAGTTCAGATCTGGCCTCAGACACTTAATGCACACACACACACCAAAAAAAAAAAAACAAAAAAAAAAAAACCAAACCTAGCCGTGTGACCTTGGGCAAGTTACTTAACCCCAACTGCCCTCCAAAAAGCAAAAAAAAAAAAAGGGGGGGCAGCTGGGTGGTGCAGTGGATAGAGTGCCTGGATAGAGTGCCTGGCCTCAGACACTTACAAGCTGTGTGAATGGGCAAGCCACTTAACCCTGTTTGCTCAGTTTCCTCATCTGTAAATGAGCTAGAGAAGGAAATGGAAAACCACTTCAGTATCTTTGCAAAGAAAACCCCATAGGAGTCATGAAGTATCAAAAAACTGGGGAAAAGAGAGACTGAACATATATTTATGTATACTCCTAGGTGAACAGTAGTTAAAGTATGGGACTTTAGGAACTGGCATACATATTTATAATACCAATAAAGATACAAAATAAATGATCACACTGCCATCAGCCAGAGAAAGAGAATGCTAACTTCTAACTTAAAAAGTATAACCCTCCAAAATTTTACCTAGCAAGCTGTGTTTTAATAATCTAAGAAAATTATCTACAAAGTAAAGAAACAAAAAACAATAGGTGGAGCAGTGAATAGAGCACCCGCCCTGGAGTCAGGAGGACATGGGTTCTGATTCTGCCTCAGACACTTAACACAAAAACTAGCCTTGAGACCTTGGGCAAGTCACTTAACCCCAAACAAACAAAAAGAAAGAAAAAACCAGCATGTTTTCTACTTTGGGGAAATACTAATGTAAAACCGGTCTGTCTTTCATTAGAATTAAACTAGGTATTAAAGCAAGAGAGGAACTTGGAAAGCTTCTGCTCCATGCAACTCCAAATTTAAAAAGTGAATTAATCAAATGAGGTGAAGTAAACAAGGATAAAGAAAAAGCTTATAAAATAAAATGAATTTTAAAAACAAACTGTGTAATATCATATATCAGACAACTGAAATGGAAGGAAAAAAGTCTGAATGAATCCAGACAGATCTACTCCATATTAACAAAAGGTTTTAGACTGAGGTAAGATGGAGCTTTCAGAAAGAGTGACTGGCTCCTGGAGGGAGGCACTATCCTGGCGTGTCAGCTGGCAGTCTCAATTTCATTCTTGACATAATGCACACTACAACCTATGAATATTAGGATCAAAGACAAATCCACTGGGAGAGAAGCTAGAAAATGATGTATTTTCTTTTTTCAAAACCAATAGCAACCTAAAGCATACAAAAAAAATTGCTCAAACCTCCTTGAAGACATGAGAAGGAAAAGAAGAAAAAAAAGATCAAGCATTAAGTGATTTACCCCTTACAGTCAACCGATTGAAATCTCAACCAAAATAATCTAAGAAACGCTTCAACAGTGAACAATTAAAGCAACATATGAAGACTGAGACAAAGAGAGAGATCTAATGGGGTTACATAGTGTATGATTAGAAGGCAATAGTGGGATGCAAGGTAACTAAAGTGAACAGCACTATGGTCAATTTGTGGGAAAACAGACTGGCAAGAAGTCAGATGAAATAAAAGGTTTGTTTGTTTTGCTTTGTTATTTTTAAAGCAATTCTAGTGATATCTCATTGAATTACATACAATAGATGGGTTCCAGAAAAGTAGTTCTATGGGAAGGTGGCAGAGTAGAACAGGAAAATAGTGATGGGTGGATGGGTACAGTAGGCTTAGAAAGAAGAATCTAAAATCATATTTTCCAATTGACTTCAAAAACCTGTTACTGCCTTTGATTTGGCTATTTCCCATCCCACTACTTACAATGACCACTTCTACCAAAGTCTGATATTAAGCAAATTAGTGATCCTCAAGATATTGAAGATTTCTATTGAAGGAAGAAAAACTGGAGCATGAGAGGATTTCTGAGATGGGACCTGAAGGTTAGGTGCCAGTTTGTAATCATATTGTTTAACGTAATCTTCTCTATTATTTTTAGCTGCCTCATATTGGCACATTTTTGATCATTTACAAAAATTTTAGCTAAGACATAATATCTAGGGGTCCAATGCTGCTTTTTAAAAAATTACCAATCTAGCTTTTTATATTCCTTTTAGAGTACCGAAGGATCATCAGCGATGTGTCTCATGAATTGGTCCTGAGGATGGTCTATCAGAACTTTTTAAAAAAGAACTAAATAACTCCAAAAATGTCAAGTCCTATAATTGGAGTAAAACATTTTTAATTTCTTAAAAACAGGATAATCAACTCATAAGTTTACAGCAGTTTTAAAGGTTTGCAAAGTATTTTTTACACAAAACAACCCTATGATATGGAAGTGTAAATATTATTATATCCATTTTGCACATGAAGAAATTAGGCTTCATGGAGATAAAGGCATGTGTCAATGTTCATACAGCTCATGAAGTGTCAGAGTTAGGAGCCCAACTCAAGTCTCTTGGGTCTTAATTCAATATTATTTCTGTCATACCACTTCTTGCATAGGCATGCATATGAAAAAATATGGGGGAAGGGGGAATTAGTTAACCATAAACTTAATATGCACTAAAAGGCAGCTATTAAAAAAAGCCAAGTGTCTTAATTGTGACAAAAGCCCAGATCAGACTCATTAACTAACAGTGCCTGTGAACTGGTCTGAGTTTGTGCACTAGTGCGTTCAATTTTGGGTATCATAGAGGGACACTGACAAGGTAGAGTATATGTAGAAGGAAAACCCAAATGGTAAAGCATATGAAAGCCATGAACCTGGGGGTATTTAACCTGAAGAAGTTAAGATTAAGGGAAATTAAAAATAGGCAAGAGAAAATTTGAGTAATCCAATTCTTTTAGATCTTTACTATTTTACAAAAATAAGATCTCATTCCTCTTATTCAGTCTTATGGCATTATTTCTGGTACCCAATACATATCTAACTAAAGTGTAACTGGCAGAAATCTCATATGGACAGTTGGCTCAGTTAGATAGGCAAAAGACATCCACAACTTTGATCAAGCAGCATAACATAGTGGAGAGATCCCAGCAACTGGGGCATCCGTGTTCAAATCCATGCCTTCTTGCCTTCCCTCCATTAATCAGTTCCTATTCATCCTGAATGTAGCTAGCTTTGTATATGTTTGTTGGCATGTTATCTCTCCCTTTAGACTGCAAACTCCCTGAGGGCAGGGAATATCTTTTGATTCTTTTTGTATCCCCAGTACTTAACACAGTGCCTGGGCACATACTAAGTACTTGATGTTTACTGAATTGAATTGAGTTTTTATTCACCAACTGGCCTCATGCCAAGTCAGTTCTCATCTCCAGACCCCAATTTCCTTATATGCAAAGTGAAGAAGTTAAAGTAGATTATTTTTAAGGTTCCTTCCAACTATATATTCTAGAGTCTCACACAGACATATTGATCATCAGGGCATCCCAGTAAAAGGTGGAACTAGTAAAATGCATTCCTGTAGCTGGAAAAAAAAATGATCATCATACATGAATAGCTGTGTGTGTGAGCGGGTGTGTGTGTGTGTGTGTGTGTGTGTGTGTGTGTGTGTGTGTGTGTGTGTGTGTGTGTGTGTGTGTTGGGTAGGAAGCAGGCCATGACAAACATCACAGGAATAAAATAATGAGTTTTAGAAATAAAATATTTTAAGGTAATCAAAATTACACTCATGCCAAGGAATCTCAGTTCTGGTTTTGGTGTCAGGCATATAAAACACTTTTCTCTTTTTATATAAGTGATAGAGAGAAAAGAGTATGAGAATAAAGGCACAATGGCACACCTGAGATTCAATATGGCCACATTACTCTCCTCCCCTTCTTCAGGGAATACTACCACCAACATTGAAGGGAAGAGCCACTGTGTTCTTAGTGGTTTCACCCACAATCAATTGGAAATCAGTACAACACTTACAGTCTAGAAAGCCTTACAAATAAGATGCTTAGAAGTGCATCTTTCAAATCTCACTAACACTTAAGAAAATATGCACACAATCAATAGAAGACCACCTTATGAGAAAGGAAAAAACAAAAGCAAAATCTGTGGTTTCATAATCCAGTTTAGCAAAGGCCTCTAATGTGGCATAACTGATTTAAAAAGCACCGCTTCCCATTTTCAGTAAAACACAGAATATATAAAATGCCTGTCTACCTCCTGAAAAGAGAAGCAAAAGTCCTAAAAAACCTAGTGACCCAACAAAAAATACTTCACTTACCTAAAGATTGTACAGTGTGGCTTCCTCCTAGCATTAATGTACACAACCATCAATCTCAAAGGGGTCAATAAAAATAGCAGCCTATGGTTTATTTTCAAGAATATTTTCAGGAACCCATTCATGCTCACCAATGCTAGGTGGCTACATGATGATTATTTTCAACCAGATTGAAATTGCTTTCGATTAGTTTACTTACTCAGTTGTCTATGCCTGTATATATCACTTGGGGCAAAATACAAGGAAATGCCATACTGGTACATTTACACAACAAACTGCGATTCTTTTAGCTTACAATAAGGTGCCTGTTATTATAAAGTGTTAAGAACACTGCAATAGAATGAAAACTTGTGTCATCAATTTCTTTGGATTACTTCCAGGTAGTTTTAAAATTCAGTGGAATATACACACATACATAAAGGACTATGTGTATATATAAATGTAGACACATATATACAATTATCAGGATGCAAATTATATTCCGAAGGTCTGAGCTGTTCTGCTCATGAAAAACTAAGAAATGTGTTAATAAGGGGAAGAAATAAGTTTATAGGGAGGTTAGTCTCACCATCACCAGTACCCAAAGATGCCCTGTATGTAGATCACCATTGTTCACTCAGCTGAATAACAATGTCAAGAAGAGCTTTCTCTTTATCACACATAGTAATAAATAAATACATATAAAAAAACCTATCATGTCAAATCTCATCAACCTGGTCTCCGACTGAGCTAAGATAATAGAAAACAATTATAGGTTAACAAGCTGTGTGACCTCAGGCAAGTCTGGGTTTCAACTTCTTTACAGGGGGAAAAATGTGAATTGTACTAGATAATTTTGAAGGTCTTATCAAGCTCTAAAATTTTAAAATGCTTTGATACAGCCACACAGAGATATGGAACACTCTTCACTTGATGCTACATGTAATCCCTGTATGCTTTCTCATGCTCTGCAGATGACTATCCATGTTTTCCCCAGGAAACATCCAACATGTTGGAAAGCTCTGCTTTGTTCATGCAGCTCCTCAAAAGTATCAACATAACACTGAGGTTTGTCCATCTGTTAACTCCCATTCTTGGTAGATGACCAGTTCACATCCCTTTCAAGTCATTCAATAATCTTCAATATTTTTCATATCATTTCCTGCTAGCCAGGTTATGACCGGCCTAACATGTACCTTTCTCTGGTTTCTACTTTTTATGATTTTACTGTATTTCATCATAAATAAAACCATATTATATTGTAAGTAAACTTCATAAAGCAATTTCATTCTACATGATCTTACTTCATCAATACAAGATTACATGTTGAAATCGTATTTTTTTAACCTAAATTTAAAACTTTTTTCCTAAGGTCTCATCTATCTTTAGAAGAAAGCCATGCTTACAAAGCTTACATGCTTACAAAGTAAGCTGTGAGCCCTGACATTCTTCTTCCTGTCTCCCCATTTTTGCTGGTAGAGATGGTGCCAGTTCAATGAGATTTCATTAAGTGTCCACGTACAAGACTTTTGTACTAAAAAAGCAAAGAGGACTTCGACTGTGTATTGGTCTACTGCTGGGAAATCAAGAGATTATGGTTGCCAAATACCTTTCAATATAATACCACATACCACTTACCCAAGGTATTTGTTAGAAAGAGAAATTCTTTAAAAGGGTACTAACTCCTAAGTAGCTGCTTAAAGAACAATGAGACTTACCCAGAAGTTATATTGCTACAATTCAGATCATAATCTGAGTCCAGGTTTTCCTGACTTGAAGTAAAGCTCTCCACATTGCTTGTATTTAATAAATATTATGTTATCGGAAAAATAATAATATTAGGAGAAAGATATGTTCCATATTATTATGAAATAAATGACAGACAAGATACTGGATAGGCAGGTATACCAAAGGACTATGTCTTTCCTATATGTTTCTGGTAAAGAGCTCAGACTGCAGAATTACAACACTGTTAACTTAATCCATCCAGATCCCCAAAGCATTGGTTCATCTAGTATACCTGCAAAGACTGGCCACAATGAATTCAACTATGCCATACTCATTTGTCTCAATAAGAACTCAAAACACAAAACAAGATGTACAAGTGAAAATTCTAGAACCTTCCAAAGTAGTAATAATCCCCAAATCCTTTTCTACCAGAGATATTATTCATTCCTAAAGGAAAGTTTTAGGCTTCACAAAAACCTGACCTGGGGAGTATATTTGCTCCTGGCCCCACAAGTGTGTTTATACACAAATATATATATATATCCTTTCAAAACAGCATTTTGAATTTTTCCTTAAGATTTTGGTGTTTTTTAATATATTTTAAGGAACAAAGAAAAAGCTAATGATATATCATCTGAAAAATAGCCTTATAAACACCAAAAGGCAGTCAAAGACATATGCACACTGAAATTATAGACATTGGAAGGAATTCCAGTGGAAACAATCACATAATTTGCTCTATGGAGAGCAGAGGCTACAGACAAAGATCTTTCTTTTTTCCCCAAGTTTTTATATTTCTAGCCCTAGGGGAAAAATGAAAAAAAAAAAAAGAAAGAAAAATCGAGTCTTTTCTCCAGTTTGTGCTTAAGAGACATCGGCAGGAAGTTCCATTCAATTCCTGTCATTGTCATTATCTAATAACCAGAAAATATGCTTTTTACAATGAGAGTATTTCAATATGACAGTACAATCAAACAAGTCAATGGCATGTAGTGACCAACAAAGTATGTCCACTTAGACATCAAAACATGGAGGAAAAATTAACCACTTTATGATAATTCTGTTGGCAGACAAAAAATCCAGTCTGTGTCTCTTTTTCATCTTGTCTGAACCATTACTGAGATAAGGCAATATAATATGTGCTTGCGTCCCTTTCATAGTCTCTTGAAAATGCCACATGTTTCAGCTCCTAGGAAGAGGACATGTTGTTTCACAGACATTTAAAATTAAAAATAGACAGGGTGTTGAAGCCTCCACTAAAGCCTTCAGCCTGATAACGGTCATATGGTCCTGTAAAGGTGACCTTGAGTTTTTGAAGGGTCTGCCAAAGGAGCATATGCACTGGTAGGGCTTACTAAATTGGAAAGGTCTGAACTACAGGTTTGAGGGCACACTGTGTGGCCATTGTCCCAAATGAGAAAAAGATTTGTCAACCATTAAGTTGGCTACGAGCATTTTTGGACCACAGTCATTATGTGATCTGTGTCTGTGGCAATAGTACTCATAGTAAAAAAATTCACATATCACTGCAAGTATCAAAATAAGGATGGTAACAACTCTGGGGAAAAAAAACTGCTAGGCAGAAAGAAAGCACTTGGGTGTTTTTAAGTTTTGGCAGAAACTTATCTTTGGTTAATGACATGTATGGATTGCTATCATAATAACAGTCTAAATCTATATAGTAGCTACCACATGCTAAGCATTTTACAAATATTATCTCATTTGATCCCCCCAGAAACTCTAGGAAGTGGGTGCTATTATTACCCCCATCTTACAGATGAGGAAAGTAGTTTGTGTTTGTTGTTGTTTTTTGTAAGGTAACTTGCCTAGGTTCAAATAGCTAGTTAAGTATCTGAGGCCAAATTTATACACACATCTTCCTGACTTCACGCCAGCATTCTATCTACTTCACTACCTAGCTGCCCCCTCTATTTCCAAAAACAGAACAATCCAAGAAACTAGGAGTTTCTAACCTCCATAAAGACTGTGATATATTGTATAAAAAATTGGGACTCTGAGGATTTGGGTATCAAATTCCAATTCTGTTACTTATTATATGTGCACCTTGAGCAAATAACTCCTCTGAATCTTTAGTTTACTTACTATATTATTGGAGGAAGAGTGAGGGAAGATTGGATAACATGATTTCCAAAGTCCTCCTTCCAGCACGACATCTGTGATTTTATGAAAACTCTTTTTTTATTTGCAGGGCAAGGGCAGCATTATGTAGGGGGAAAATAAGGCCTAAACAAAAACTATAGGTGAGCAAGCATAAATCTTAACAGAACAATTGTAATTTACATTCTCACTGCCTTAGAGTTTTCAAAGCATTCTCAGAGACATTATCTCAATTGACCCTGACAAAACCTCATTAAATATTCAATAGACCAGAGACTATTAGAAAACACACACACACACACACACACACACACACACACACACACACACACACACACACACACACACACACACACACACACACAGAGTCTGCTCTGGTTCAGAATTCTTCCAATCAATCAATAAGCATTTATTAACCACCTACTACTATGAGTCACTTTTTTTTTTAAATTTTTGGAGGGCAATTGGGGTTAAGTAACTTGCCCAAGGTCACACAGCTAGGTTTTGGTTTGTGTGTGTTAAGTGTCTGAGGTAGATCCGAACTCAGGTCCTTCTGACTCCAGGGCCAGAGCTCTACTCACTGCACCACCTAGCCACTCCTATGAGCCAGTCTCTTAGACAGGCACCAATGGACAGAAAGACAAAAACGAATGGCTATCTTTGTGGAGACTCCAATATACAGTGGAGGAAAGTATATATGCAGAAGGCTGTACTAGGGCTAACTCCAACCTGCCAAAAGTTAAATTTTCTGGGTGGAAATTAACAAACACTAAAAATCAGGGCCTGATTTATTGTTTTGTTGCTTATCTAGACTTAAGTGTTAATAATGCAAATTAAACTTAAAAGTATATCTTTACTCAAATTAAACTTAAAAGTGTATCTTTACTCAGGGTTGCTATACATCTGCCAGTACACCTTCACATATATAGGCAAACATAAAATGTTGGGGCAAAGGCATTATCAGCTGGGGAAGATTAGGGAAAGCTTCATACAGTATATGACACTTGCGTTAAACCTTGAAGGGGATTAGGAATTCTAAGAAATAGAGATGAGGAGGAAGTGCTTTCCAGACAGGAGAAATAGTTAAAAAGCAAGTGAGAGGAAAAGTAAGGAAACCAAGCCTGACTGGACCACAGAGTTTGTGAAGGGATGTCAATGCACCAGACTGTGAAAAGCCTGAAATGTCAAAGGAGTTTATATTTGATCTCGTAGGTAATAAAGAAGCCTCTGGAATTTACTAGGTAGAGGACGGAATGAGGTAGAGGCCTTGGGAAAAAATCACTTTGGCTGCTATGTGATAAGATATGTGAGACTATTTCAATAATTCAGGTGAGAAGCAATAAGGGCCAGAACTAAGGTAGTGGGGACTTTCTACTATACCACAATGACTCCTACTATAAAAAGGGTGATGAAATGATTATCTGTGCCACAGTAGTTGAGAGGTAAAGAAAAGTCATATTTTGAAAGTTCTCACAATCTAGAATATTCTTAAGTATTTAACTGCTCATATGTGTGATTCTAAGCACACACACACAAACACAAACTTCAAATAAGGGCATATGGCAGAGTCCTGTGAAAATCTAATTAGTTCTGGCTGCCACAAAATTTTATAAAAGCAACCTTATAGAGCAGTCTGAAAGATTTTCAACATTGATAGGCAATTCAAGTTTAGATCAAACTACACTAACCAAGTCTCTTTTCTTTCAAGTTTCAGTGACTCATATTTTTATAATAAATAGGTCTATTAAAAAAAGCATCATTAACTGAAGACCTACCCCCCCCCACAGTTAAATTTGAAGGAAAAACATCTTTTGTTCATTTAAGGTACCTAGTTATACTTCAGATTTAAATTTTTATTAGGATTTACGGGGAAAACTAAAAATGAATTAAATAATTAGATATTAGTATATTCAAAATCACTAGTGTCATAACTCGATAAATTAACTAAATTTTCATGGACTCTTATACTGTACACAAGTAGTTAAAACCACATTCCAACTGTATTCAAAGTTGATCAGGGGGCCTTTATTTTGTGAAGTAGCTCACTTTTACAGTCCTATGTATTAATACTTTAAGAACTACTTCATCTCTTAGGAAAAGTTTGCTTTTGATTCAGAACTTTGCTCAAATGAATTTAAAAACAAAAAAACAAAAGCCTGAACAAAATACTTGGCAATCTTCATTCCCAGGGAATTCAGGTCCGGATGTTTAGACTGAGATGCTTTCCCCAAAAGGATTGAGGAAGAGGGAGGATGTAGATACAGACAGCTAGAGTGACTAATGACTGACTATCCAATGATTTTAGCCTGGCCCCCTGACTCCAAAGGAATTCTATCAAGCCCTCTGATTAGCTTTTATCTGACCTACTCATGGTTGATGTATTCAATGACAAAAACCCAAAGGTAGCTCCTAACCATACCCATGGATCTCAATGAGTCATTGTGCCCTCTATTTCACACTGAAAGTTAGATAGCTAGGGGCTCTCATGGCACCTCTATTCCTATGGGGGCTTGCAGAAAACCTCTGCTTGTCAAATAGTAGAAAACGATTCCTTTCTACACTGCTCTTCTGGTCCAATAAACTGCCTGAATAGTCTGAGTAGAGACCAGAAAGTTATGATCCTCATATACTCATATACCCATTCAATAAACTTTTCTACTAGGGGTTATATGGAATATACTAATCTGCATTGGGCTTATACCACAAGAACTCTACTACTTGAGATAATATAAAGTATTCCTTCTTTGAGGGTCACCACTCTGACCTAGGCATATGATTAATTACACAGTCTGCTTATTATAATGACCTTTCAGGGAATGACCACATCACTATTCATTAGGGTATCTCTCAGGTAACAGCCTGGCAGGAGCCCTTTTGTCTCCAGTAGGTAATTTATGACTGAGAATAAACTTGGGTCTCTCACAGCAGACCCTGGAAATGCTTAAAGAAAAAAAGGCAAGAGAGGTTAAGAATTGTTAAAATGACCCAACAATACTGCTACTAGTTAAAGTACATGGCCTGGTTAGTGGGCAGTCATCAAGTAAAAGAAAGAGAAAAAGCTTCCTCATCCCTGGAGGGAAAAGGGCCCGATCTAAATTAAGTAAAATAAGTACAGTCTAGACCCCTGGGAGTAATGTAGTTATCTTGCCAAAATAAAACAACCAAAAAACCCCACAAGTTTACCTATCTATGCTCCCCCAACATGCAATTATATCTCTAAGGCCTAAGTACATGCTATCGAGTGTTGGGTTTGGAAGGATACCAGTTATATCACTGTATTAACTCTAGCCTATATATCAGAGGCTAACCTTGGAATCAGAAGACAGGGATTCAAGACCTGCTTCTGAAATATAGAGTGGTCTAACCATGAACAAATCACTCAACCTCACAAGGTCTCAAGGAACCTTCAGAGACAAGTTATGGGGGAAGAATTGCTAATCCATATACGGAAAGTATTTCTACACTAAGAGCTCCTGACACTGATGAAATCACAGCTCCAGATTTAAGAGGGGAAAACAGTCACATACTCATGCCATGAGTTTTGTTCTTCTCTATTTAATAGGAATTAGTATCATATGGCTCTGAGGCCCCCTTTCAGAAATAACACAAATCTCGTTACTCCTTTCACAAGATTCTGCTAGTTATCTATTTCCCCTTTAAAGTTCCTTACACTGCCATAATGGCAACATCAGAAATTTTTCATCCAGTTTTCCTTTGGGATTGACGATTATCCTGTCCCAGAAGACCCAAAGTCACTCAGAATTTGAGGTAGTTGTCCTTCCTGCCACTATATGCTAAGTAATGGGGGGTATGGGATCCAGGGTGATACATAACTTTTTAGTTGATGATCCAGGCCTGGCTGTATTTGTATTCACTAACTCATGGGGCTGCTGGAACATGCGCCTGTGTCCTATCAATGAATCCCATTTCTCCTTATACCTGCAAGTCTCGGACTCAAAGTCTTCCCATCGCCCCTGTGAATTCAACCCAAGGTCTGATCATCCTACCATCAAGCTAATATGCCTTAAAACGGTGACAAATAGATTAATGGTACAATTATCAGAAGATAATATAGTAACCAATTCATAGTAAGACTTCTATTACAAATCAAAATGGAGGATATATGAAAGAAAATTATCAAGAGTACAGAAACTGAACTTACAATAAGGGTAGAATATGGTACCTAAAGTCTCATTATAATGACTTAAGAATTCATACTGATTTACTACAGCAGAAATTACTTAGGGATTTTTTTAATGACCAATTTGTTGCAAAAAGCACAAAACACAAAAAAGAAGTATTTCTTTTCAAATGATACCATTGAGAAGAGGTTGTCCTTCATGCACACCCCTCGATAAGACTGCACTGTAAACATCTTCAGGAAATCCAGTCTTGCATAATGTGATTTCACCAGTTGCCTGTATTGGTGCCTGAAATAAAAGATAAAATGTGTGTAATAATTGTAACCCCCTTCAACTAAGCAACATTCCACTTGGGGAAAAAAAAGAACTCATTTCTCTTCTATCTTGTACAAACAACTTCTTTGTTTCTCAATGGCTACAATTAGAACTTTGAGGGCAAAGGGTTAATCTTTTTGATAACTGGAATGGAAGGAACAAATCCCACTTGTCTAATAAGAGCTAAATACTACACATTCTGGATTCTTCTAAGTACTGAATGTTTCAAGAAAATGCTTATTGAAACTCAAGTGGAATCATAGGGAAAACAAATACATCTCTCATGCCATAATAAACCTTGCATTAAATTGCCACCATGAACTTATTTTTCTATAGTAGGAAGGAGGTACTTTTAACATTTTCTTTTAGAGATTTTATTAGCCATCTAAAACATTTGGTTATGGTGGGTTTCTCTGACCCTATACATTGACAAAAGAGATGAAAATCTTCTATGAGAAAAGCAAACACAAACTCAAACTGGTCCCACAAAAATAACATAATTATCCATATTTTGAAATATGACTGCAATAAACAAAACCAAAAGTCTAATTTTCCCATTAAATATATACCTTTCTAAAATATACTTTATATTGTGCCAGAGCAATATTATTTGATTTCTAACTTAATGAATCATACAGCATTTATGATGCTTAAGGGAAAATTCTCCTTAAAATCAGTAAACAAACAGCCTTTTTTTTCTTGCTTTTATTCTCTCATCTGGTGTTCTTAATATCCTAAATTGGCTTAAAAATCAAATCTCTAGTACATTCTCTTTCAGTCACCAATATGTAGCCGCAATTTTTTTTTAGCCCACTTTGGCCCAAGGCTATCTTTACTTAGTAAAATTCTGATAGGAATTTAAGTAACTGAAAGCACCATGGTTTTTGTGGTTTATGTTTTATATGTGTGTGTGTGTGTGTGTGTGTGTGTGTGTGTGTGTGTGTGTGTACACACACACACACACACACACACATATATATATGGATATGTGGCAGGTCTCAGAGAGCTATTTCACTTAAAACATTAAGTACAGTTAAAATTTCACACAAATTTAATTCAGGCACACATTACCTTATCTATACTTATTTTGATTAGTAGAAGATTCAGCATATTGTAGTTATAGGCCCTCTATAAATTATAAAATAGGTTGTGTTGTAAAAGTTGATTTTCACATTGGTTGTCTGAAACTCAAAACACATTTTCCCCCACAGAAACAATGTTATATGCAATGATTAGCTTTCCAGGACAAGCAGTAAAAGCCCATTTAACTCATAATGTACCTGAAGAACAGCACTAATAGAGCAAGCAGTGTGTGTTAACTCAATGATTGGATAAGAATGCTTCAATGGGAAAATGTAATTCTGAGTTCCAAATGAGGATGTCTGGGACATATAATCAGTCTTTATCGAGCCTCTGCCCCAATAGGAAAGACAAACACTTTGGGGATGGGGAAAAATACAAGGGAAGAAAAGTTGGGAAATCTAAAAAGGATCTAAGAAGAAAGAGGAGGGGAGAAGCAATGAGGAATAAGCAGGCCAAAATCTTATCCTCCATCTCGTTCTTAACTGGTGGTAAGGAGCAGGAGGTAGAAGACAAACAGAGAACATAAGTTGTCTGGCCCACCAAGGTTTTCCTTTTGCATCCCCTCTCAGCACACTGCTCCTGGAGAAAACTGAAAAGCAGAGACTAAGACCTTGAAGGTGAAATTGCAGTAGCAAAGAGTGATAGCCAAAGGCCCAGGACAGAGTAGTCATGGGAGGAATATGGGTGGAAGGCAAACCCCTTAGCAAGCCTAAGATGGCCATTCCCACCTGAGGGATACAAGTCAGGTGCATCCATAAATTGAGGACTGTCTCTGTTACTAATTAAAGGTCTACATTTCCCAAAGTATTCCCATTGTTAAACAGAAAAATCAATTCTAAATTCCTTTAAATCATATTATACTGCCTCTGTAAGTTTTACAATCATCTCAGAAAAACCAAAAACTTCTCCTAAGCCTGATTCCTCATCCATGAAATGGGGTATTATGAGAGTATCTACTTCATAAAGATCAAATGAGGATGATAGCAAAGCAAAATGCTAAATAAATTTCAGCTATTATTATTATGAGAAATAGCCTAGTGGATAAAGAGTTGGTTTTGAGTCAGAAGGCTGGACTGAAGTGAAGGACTGCTTTGACCCATAGAAACAATGGAACCCTAGGCAAGTTCCTTAAACGCCCCATATAACTCTCAAGGACAAAAGTACTGTGCAGTTGTTGATCTGTGCTGGTTGAGAACACACTGTTACTGACAGTTTCCTTAAATGAACGAAATCATGGCCCTGTCCCCAAAATTCAATGTTGTCATCATCATCATCATCATCATCATCATCATCATCATCAATAGCATTGTTCTGGATGTTGCAAGGTCACTTAAATAATGACTGATATTAATATTATACATTTATAGGGATCTAGAGCCAATGGGGCATTGGGAATCATCCGTTCCCACACCCTCATTTTACAGAAGAGAAAACTGAGGCCTAGAAAGGTTAAGTGACTTATTCGCATAAGGTATTATACTGTAATGAAGAGCGAACTAGAAATTTAGCCCAAATGTTCTGCCTCTAGATCTAATACTTTTATATACTCTGCTAGAAGATGGGATCCCAGCCATCAAAGAGTGCAGAAACTAAATACAAAGTGTCCCAGAAGTCTTAGTGTAGTTTGTTCCTTAGAAGCTTAAGTATCAATTATTAATTCCTTAAAATTTCATTAAGACTTTTGGGACGTCTTATATGAGACAAGGAAACTGATAATGGCACAGTCTAACACAGAACTACACAAAAGGAGCAAATCCCCATTAAAAGTCCATATGAAAAAAACAGAAAACTCTCAATGTTGTAAGAATAGATGAACAGACTTAAAGGTCTACTTAGTGATGTTGGGTTCAAGGTCTACTTCATTATGAATAATTATCATCATTATTCTTTCATTAAAATTCTACTCTAAAGTGCCACCTTGGAATAAAGACGACCCTTGCATCTAAAAAGCTAATCAATCAGTCAACAAGTGCCTTCTATGTGTCATGCAATGCTAAATACTGTGCTCTCAGAGAGCTCATAGTCATATGGGGGAGACAAGACACAAATAAGAGACAAGACAAATAAATTGGAATTAATCAACAGAGGGAAGGCACCAGCACAAAGAGAGTTTGGCAAAGGCTTCTTGGAGAAAATGAGATTTTAGCGGTGACCTGAAGGAAGTCAGGAGGCAGAGGTGAGGAGGGAGAGCAGTCCAGACATGAGGGACGGCCAGTGAAGATACCCACAGTCCGGACGAGAGTCAGGCGATAGAGTATTTTGTTCAAGGAACAGCAAAGAGGCCAATGTCCCTGGGTCTCCCAGTATGTGGGGAGGTTAGTGGGGGGAGGTAATAAAGTGTAAGAAGACTAAAAAGGTAGGAGGGAGTCAAGTTATAAATGGCTTTACAAGACAAACAGAGGATTTCTATTTGATCCTGGAGGGGAGAGTGAGTTGCTAGAACTTACTGAATGGAGGGAGGTGGAAAGTGACATGGTCAGGTCTGCACTTCAGGGAGATCAATTTGAGAGCTGAATAGAGAACTAGGGGTGGGGGATATGGGGAGAGATTTGAGGCAGGGGAGATTGTAGTCCCAGCATGAGGTGATAGGGGTCTGTACCAGAATGGTAGCATCAGAAGAGAGAAGGGGACACATGCCAGAGATGTTATGAAAGCAAAATCAACAGGCCTTGGCAATAGACTGGATATGGGAGGATGAGAGTGAGGATCCCAGAATGACACCCAGATTGTGACCCTAGGTAACTGGAGGATGGCAGTGTCCTCTAACTTGGGCATGCTGGTAAATCTTTTAATGTTTCTCACCCTCGAAGAAAGTACACAGGACACCCTTTTAAGTCTAATCTGCATTACTGACACTTTCTCTATTACTTTCTTAGGTCCAAACAATCAATAATCATCAAATTAAACCCTGATTTAAAGCATTTGCCTATTTCCATTAACAGAATTTAACTTCTTGAACTGGCTCCTGAACCTTGCTTCTATGGAGAAGTTGAGAAGAGAAAAGGGTTTGGAGGGAAAGATAAGCTCAATTACAGAAGTGTTGAGTTTAAGATATTCTAGGGCTATCCAGTTCAAAATATCCAATAAGCAGTTGGACATTCAAACCTGGAAGATAGGAGAGACTTTAGGCCTAGACAAGTAGATCTGAGAATCCATGGCAACTGACAAGATCACCAAGCAAAACGGCACAGAGGGAGAACAGACCAGAGGACAGAGTCCTGGGAGACATCCATTGGCAGGCATTGCCTGGGCAAAGATCCACCAAAGAAGACTGAGGAGTAATCAGACAGGTAGAAAGAACACAAGTTTTGCCTGATCCTGGCAAGGTGGAAAGGCCTTCACTTTGGACTCAATGATGAACAGTATGTGAGAGGTTCATCACCAGAAGTTTGGTTACCTGACAATAGATTTCAGAAGACACACTTCATATAGTACCACTACTGAGAATGGAATCTATGTCAATAAGAGAAGTGTCCAATACTTATAAAAACCAAAGAGAGGTTTTATATTTCTTTACAGCTTTCAAAATGATCTTTATAAATTATGTGAGCTTGTGGCAAGTGGCAGGTTTGTTTGTTTGTTTTAATGATTTTAAAGTCCCAGAAGGGAAATAGAGACATGTGAAAAATGTTAAAGTTTGGCAAAGAATGAGCAATATCCAAAGAGATGATGAACATGGAGTGTCCCCATCTTCTCAACACACACACACACACACACACACACACACACACACACACACACACACACACCCATTCTTCTTCAAGCCACACAGCTTCCAAATTGATATTACTAAAGCATAAGTCTGGTCATGTTATTCTTTACAGCTCTTTATCTACCGCATATAAGAGATAATAAAAACTTCTCCATTGAACACTTAAAGCTTTTCACTGTCTAGCTCCAGGAAGATTACATATTACTCTTTCTCACTTACTCTTTACTCTAGTCAAACCAGATTACTTGTGTGTGGGACAAGAACGACCCTTGCCCAAAATAAAGTAAGCAGAGATCTCCAAGTAGAGACAGGAAGGATTTATTTAATTATTTCTTCTTGTAAAAAAGGGCAATTTCACTACTAGAGGCAGTCTAATAGAAGAGGCAAAATACAAAATGCAAAGCTTGGTTATATACCCCCCCAAAAAAACACCCCATCTTCCCCACTTTGTCCTGTCCTGTTCCCATTAATTAGGAACTGAGGCACACAATATCTTAACCACAAAAATCTGCTGGCGTTTGCAGATGAAATGTCAGTAATATCAAAAAGCAGAAGGTACATAGATTGCAAACAGATAAAATGTCATCAATATTATAACAAGATAACTATCAACTCCCTTAATATAGCCAAAACATGGATATGAAAACAGACAATATCTCATGAATAATGGGGATACTGGGGACTTTGGGGTCCATGATGACCCTTCTATTAGAGTCAGGGAGGTAGGAAATATCCTATATGTCATGGGGGTTTTTGCAACACAATGACCAGTCTATAGGTCACAATAATCTTTCTAAATCTGTACTTGTGCTGGCCAAGGGGAAACTAAATCTGTGGTCAAGTTTAAGGAACATGTACTTTCCTTTCCCACATACTAGCTAAGCTTAGCAAAACCTGCAGCTCATGGCCAGGGGAACAGAGCAAGGATCTCAGGCTGCTAAGTCCTAAATCTTTGGTACTTTATTTTTTTTTTTGGTCTTTATTAATTTGTTTACTTTTAGTTTACAATAATCATTTCCACAATTCCTTGAGTTTCAACTTTTCTCTCCCTGCCCTCCCCCCCCATGGCAGCATTACAATCAAGTATAGTATCTGCAAATACTTTGATATTAGACATTAGTCGGGTTATAAAGGATTGTATCAGATGGAATGAAAGATGGGAAATCGGAAACAAAACCAAACAGGAAAAAGAAAAAGAGAAGGTAGTTCACTTTAATCTGGATTCAAACTAAGTTCTTTCTCTGGATATAGATCTCTTTCTCCATCATGAGACTTTTGGGGTTGACTTATAACCCTGAATTGCTGAGAAGAGTCCAGTTTATCAAAGTTGGTTATCACACGTATGTTATGTCTGTAATTGTGTACAAATTTCTCCTGGCTCTACTCTTCTCACTCAGCATCAGTTCGTATAAGCCTCTCCAGGTAAATATGAAGTCCATCTGCTCCTCATTTCTCTTAGCACAATAATATTCCATTACATGCATATACCACAACTTGTTTAGCCATTCCCCAATTGATGGGCATCCCCTTAATTTCCAATTCTTTGCCACCACAAAAAGAGCTGCTATAAATATTTTGGTACATATGGGTGTTCCTCCCATTTCTAAGATCTCTTTGGGATACAACCCTAGAAGTGGGATTGCTGGGTCAAAGGATATGAAATTATTTATAGCCCTTTGGGCATAATTTCTTTGGTACTTTATTACAATTATACTCAGATTTCTGGAATGTTACCTGAGAAGTTTTCACTTTTATTCCATTTACTTGCTATGCCCCATAAAGAACCTGCTATCTCCCATCTCTGTGACTTTTCATAGGCTGTCTTCCACTCTAACCATCCCACAATCAGTAGAACGCTCTCCCTTCCTTCAAACGTAAGCTCAAGTCTTCAAGAACGAAGGACAAACAACAACGAGGGTCACTTCTTTCATGAGGCCTTTCAGATTCCTTTGTTAATATCTCCCTCCCATCACCATGTGTAAGAATGTGTATATACTCATACACATATATACACATGAATGTTTATTTTATTATATATACATACATACATACATATATATATATTTAAATACATTCTAAATTTACTTAACAGCGAACAAGTTCTATTCCACTGGACCAGTCTAATTTTTTTTTTAATTCATCTACCCTCCTCCTAACATAGGGAATGGAAAACATTAATCCCTTAATAAATGATGTTGATTTTTGATAGATGCTTATTCCATAATACTCAGGGAGAAAAAATTTGGGGGGATGAGAATTTGCTTTTATGAAGTAAAAAAAAAAAAACAGAGGAAAGCTTTAAGACACAACCTATAAACTATTAAAATAAATAAATGTGCCTAAACCAATTTTGCATTTTACTAAGTTAAAGTTTTTCATATCTCCTAAGTGTCAGGCTCCCTTCACATCACTGAGATAACCAAGTAACAATAATATGAACACAATGACAACACAACTATGGACATTTGTGTAGGAGTAGCCCTTTCAACTTTGAAAAATGCTATATGAAACATCTCACCTGAGTCTCACAATCAACCTGAAGGTAAAGACTAGAAAATCCCCATTTTACAGTTAAGAAAGACAAGGCTTAGAAAGATATGTGATTTTATTTTCAAATGGTCACTGAGTAATAAATGACAAAAGTTAAATCTGAAATCAAGTCTATTTCATTTCAAGTCAGGGACTCCAATTGATGTAATTTTAATGACAGTACATACGAGTTCAAAAACCGTAATTTTTTTTTAATTATATATTTTAGATTTTAGATTTTGCACAAATTCAGAAGAAAGGTTTCCCTACTTTAATCCATGATTCTGTGAATCCACGTATTCATGTACAGGATTCCACAAGGTTCAAGTTATTAGTCTGCGGGGTTCATACAATTCCTTAACATTCTTCTTGTTCACTTTTAAAATCCTGAACTTCTTGTCTTCCTTTCACGTGGAAAATAGGTTCACAAAATACTAAGTTATTCATACACAAACTGAATCCTCCCACAAAGAATGACCCCTAGACAATCTCTTTCCCCCAATTTTACATGTTCTAATTTAAATCTCTCCATCTGAATTCTACTTAGGTTTATCAGATACCAAATAAAATGACCTCACTTTCAGATACATGTGTATAGACATAATGAAAAAAAGTGGGGGGGGGGAGCAAACAGAAAGATTCTATCACTTTCCACGTGAATTCAGGCTGTACAGTGGAAAGAGGGCTGGGCTTATAGCTGAGAACACCCAAGTTCAAATCTGGCCTCAGGTGCAACCCTGGCCAAGTCACTTAACCTCCTCAACTGTAAAATGAGGATCATAAGAGCACCTACTTCATAGAGTTGTGAGGAGCAAGCGAGACAACATCTATAAAAATGCTTAGCCTGGCACATGGTAGGTGCATAGTAAAGGTTTGTTCCCTTCCCTTCTTCTCCCCACCCTCATATTCTCAAAATCACTTAATTAAAGACTTTTCTCCCCCATTCCTTTTAAGTTACTCAAGAAAAAGGCAGCAAGGTTTTATGGCTAGAGACCTGGCCTTTAACCTAGGTTAAAATCCTACATATGACATATACTGACAGTGTTACCCTGGACCAGTCACTTCACATCTCAGAACAGCAGGCAACTTTATAAGATTATTGAAATGTGGAGAATGTGTTGACCTGCACTGACAGAGTGAGTTTCCTTAGCAGGGAGTTCCCTATTTCAATAAAATGATAAGTCTAATCACCAACTTTAAGATACCCAGACTATCATAGAGAACTTAATCCTGTCAACCGTCTAGCTGTGCCTTCACAACAAATCTGCTTTGTGAATTTAGGATTACAGTCAATGACTATACCAATACCACTGCTACACCTATATCCCAAATACATCCAAAAAGGGGGGGGGGGGGTATTTGTACAAAAATATTTATAGTTGCTCTTTTTGTGGGGGCTAAGAATTGGAAATTGAAGGGATGCCCATGAATTGGGGAATGGCTGAACAAGCTATGGTATATGACTGTGATGGAACATTATTGTGCTATAAGAAATGACAAGTAGGATGATTTCAGAAAAATCTGGAAAGACTTACGTGAACTGATGCAAAGAACCAGGAGAACATTGTATACAGTAACAGCAATATTGTTCAATGAAGAACTATGCTATTCTCAGCAATACAATAATCAATCCCAAACAATTAATGATGAATCATATTATCCACCTCCAGAGAAAGAACTGATAGTTTGAATACAAATTGAAGCATACTATTTTCCACTTTCTTTCATTCTTTTTCTTTTGAGTCCTTGTACATAATGACTAATATGGAAATGTTTTACATGATTACACACATATAACCTATATTAGATTACTAACCATCTCAGGGAGAGGGGATAGAAAGCATAGGATCTGAAACTCAAAACTTAAAAATAAGACAAATGGTAAAAAAAATTATTTTAATATATAACTGGGGGGAAATACATGTATATATGTGTGTGTATAAAAAGAAATTACACAAACTCAAAAAGCAGTAAACAACTTTTCCATAGAAAACTATGCAATAACACACATAATCCATATATCATCAGCCAATATTTTACCAAATCTAAGTTTAATGGTCTCATTATTGGAGTAAGTAAATTTATTATCCCTTTGTTGCTTCAGAAATGGCTCAAACTCATTTTCCATAAATTTAAGCATTTATCAGAGAAAGTTTTTAAAGTGTCTAATTGATCAGCTGGTAATTGGGGTAATTTCAGGAATTGCCCAAGGCCCCTGTCAGCACACTCCTAATTTTTGCTTTTAATCCAATTTCGCTTCCAGTTACAAGGTCCATATAATCGAATCTGGCAGACTCCCTACTGTCCATAGAGGAAATTTCATTTATGATGTTGGAGGCATCTCTATTAAGGCAATGTCCAAAGCGCTGCTGCTGATGCTACTGCTCTTTCTGAGATTTCCTCTGGTTCTCTAAAGCCCTTTGGATTTTTACAACAATGCCATGTGTTGTAGTGTGCACAAGTTCAAGCACATTTTGACTCTGCTGTTCATCTTCAAGGGCCTTAAATTGGACCTCAAGTTGATCTACATGGTAGAAAATAGATATTACTTAAAGGTCTTCAGATGTGATAAGGTGCTAACTAGCTGGATCCCTAAAGTTAACCCCACTGAGCAAATCTCTGTGATGTAAACTTATAGTACATTAATAAAAATAATATATTATTGCTAATGATAGCAATAGCATTTATACAGTGTCTACTGTGTGCCAAAATATTTGCTAAGTACTTTAAAAATATTATCTCAGGGCAGCTAGGTGGTACAGTGAGTACAGTACCAGCCCTGAGTTCAAATCTGACCTCATACACTTAACACCTACTAGCTATGTGACCTTGGGCGAGTCACTTAACCCCAGCTGCCCTGCCCCACCCCTCGAAAAGACAAAGCAAAACAAAACAAACACATTATCTCATTTGATCCTCACATCAGCTCTTCAAAGTAAGTGCTATTATTATTTCCATTTTATAGTTGAGGAAATCGAGGGAAACCGGTTAAGTGACCTGCCCAAAGCGATACAGCTAAGTAAATGTCTGAGGTCAGATTTGAACTCAGGTTTTGCTGGCTAAGGGTCAAGTGCTTTATTCATTGCCACCACATAGCTATGTATAATTAATTATATAGCTCTCCTATTCACCCTGGGCCAACTTGCCTCACAGCCATTCTATTTTCTACGAGCAGAATCCTAGGCTATGGAGACCTTTTGGATGTCACTTTCCAACAAGAAGCTAATCAATCATGTGCTCAGATACTCAAAGAACCTCACTGAGTAAAGGAGCTATTTATGTATCTTCATAAGCTTCTCCTTCAACTTAGGGGCTGCTCAGAAAGTACTGTAACTCTACTTAGCTTCAACAATGTCTTCAAGAAGAAAAGTGAGAAAACCAGTAAGAACAGAGAGTGACAGATCAGTACTCACAATCTCTACTCCTGACAAGATTTTGGCCAGTGTTGTTTGGTTTACATATTGCACATCATTAATTATGTGGCTTTATTATGAATAGCAATAAGCATGCTTCTTCTTTATCATATAGAACTCGACTCCTCCAGGAGATAATCGATCTCATAAAAGTATGATACCATCAGAAGGCCTAGGGACTTGATGGTTAGAAAAGTTAAGTTGATGAAGTCATCATGTTCCAAGGCCATTCCAATTAGCCTTGCCAATCATCCAGAAGTGATTATACCCTGTGTCAGACACATTCACTATCAGAGTGAAAAAGTGAAACATGGTTGTATAATGGTCCAGTTTTATCCTATTTCTTTTACACCGCCGTGTTCAAATGTAACATCAAAGAATTTGATGCCTGGTGTTACGACTTTCTTTCCTGTTCCAGAAGAAACTCTTTCAACTAAATAGGTCACATGCTTGCCAAATATCTTCCCCCAAATCAACCAGAAATATCTGCACATATTCATAAAGAGATATATTGGGCACATGAAGCTATAGACATTTAATAAGTAGCCTGGGGTAGTGAATAGGGCACTGGACTTGAAAGACAGAAAGATTTGAGTTCAAATTCCACCTCACAGATACTTTCTAGATATATGACATTCAGCAGATAATTTAAATTATCTTTACTCGGGTTCCTCATCTGTTAAACAAAGGTATGTCCTGATGACCTCTGAGGTCCCATTCCAGCTGCAAATCTATCATCCTGTCATAATGCAGATATCATGCATTACTGACCAATTACCAACCTCTTCACCTGTCCTTGATGCCATCTTTCCTCCATGACCTTGCTACATCAATCATCCTTTCCCACTCCATCAATTTTCAATCTCTTCCCCTCTACTGGTTCCTTGTCCTAATCACAGATGCAGATCTTCTAATTCATTCAAAAAAATTCCCTTGACCCCACTACCTCTTTCCACGGATTCTATCTCTACCACTCTGTTCAAATGACTTTCCTCAAAGATCACTCATAGCCTCCTTATCATCAAATTCAATGACTTTTTTCAGTCCTAGAATATGTGAAACTATAAACTACTTTCACCCTTATCAATGTAATTCAATTCAATATTAATTAACTACTATGTACAATGCACTATATCCTATGTTGGGCACTAGAAATACAGCTTCAAAATGCTAGAAACTGGTAGTCTACTTTTCCCACTTTTATATTTCATTTGCTCCACTTATACCTCTACCTCCACCTTTACCATCTACTTAAGTGACTGGCCTAGCTATATACCCCCTGAATCCACCAGCTTGTGGCACCTGACCAACCAGTTGCAGATTTAGTGCCTCAAATTCCAGCCTTGGAACCAGTGTAGGCTGTTAGGCAGTAGCCACACAAAGAACCAATGAATCCATATGTTCAAGTGGGCCCAGTGTGGGATAACAACCTCTCTGGTCCTCAATTTCCTCATCTCTAAAGTGAGCGGATAAGACAACATGTTGTCTAAGGGCCTATCTAGGTTTAAATCTATAATTCTATGATCTTTGCTCTGATTCTGTATCTTGGTTCTAGCAAATGGCCTCTCTATGACTGAGATACCTAATATGTACTCTAATAACAACAGACATGTCTCTTCCTTATTCCTCTCCATCCCACATCCTCATGCCAAAGTATTTTTCTCGGTAACTTGCTCCATACTCCAGTTTCTCTAGGACTGAGATTCTGCCTTGCTCTCAACCATCATCCAAGAGTAAAGCTCTGTCTCTTAAACTATAGGTTTACCTACTACCTGATGCTCACAAATCTCCATGACACAACCTTCATAGACTTTGGAAAACCTGAAACAAAATCAACTGGAATGGGGAAGCTAGGTGGAGTCAGGAGGACCTGAGTTCAAATCTAGCCGCAGACACTTGACACTAGTCATGTGACCTTGGTCAAGTCACTTAACCCCAACTGCCCTGCCCTCCCCTCTCCAAAAATGGGAAAAAAAATCAACTGGAATTCTGAGAACCTGTTTAACTCTCCTATATATGTCCACTGCTAGGACCAGTGAAAAGCAAACCAAAAAGTCTTTCTGGTCACTGTAGTACAAGCTATCCTTGATTTAGCTGATCTCAATGCTCCTAGAGCCCAAGTTCTGATGTCAACCATAGTTTTCTATCATGAGGTTCTATTCTACTGTCCTAGGATAGCTTCAGTGACCTCTTGTCCTTCCCTTCCTCCCCTCCTTTCCACATTAACCCTGTAAAATCACTCTTTTACAATCAGCGATGTCCTTGAGCTTGATTTTTGGGGAGGAGGGCAGAGGTGACAAAGAAAAGAAAATGAACTGTACCAAATTCAAGGAACTCCTAATATCACAGCCCTCACAACTAAAGTTCTTTGTAAAGCCTTCAAATATTTATATGCTGCAGTGGCTATTTTTGAAAAGAATGATCCCAGCTTTGAGTGCAGCTCTAAGGTCAATGGAATGGTTCTGAATGCTTCTGCTTGCTACAGGGAAATGTATTGAGAGGAAAATAAACATCAGTTCAAATTTCCATGAGTAGATATTTTTTTTTTAAGGTGGGCCATCCAATTTATCCCCCAAAGGCTTTTTAATGCTAAGGCAGCAAGGAAAATTGTTAATTAAGTGTTCAATTAATATTTGGTATAGATAGCATACAGTTTTAGATATGTCAAATTTATGGTGCAACAGAGTTGCAGTTTTATGTGATATAATTATATATAGCACATTGGGGCTTTTGTATAATCTATGTACAATATGTTTATTCCCATTTTATTGGGCTCTGAAAATAGTTTTACTACTCAAAATTACTATAGAGGCTTATCATTGTAATAAGCTTTGCTTTTATGAAATTGTGTTGGTCATATCTAGGATTTAATGTTAAGACATTCAACCCCCCTCCTACATAATATATGAAAATAGAATCTGCCATCCAGGATTGCATTGTAGCAAAAAGTAGGGACTCAATTCCAGCACAAAAAGCAGACATTTATTATCTTATTAAGTAAAGATAGCACACTAATGCACAATGTTCTTATAATTAACACTGGTTAATTAGCATTAACCAACAATGTTCTTAATAGTCCACAAAAAGACCCATGATGGCCTATCTGAAAGGCCACTGGTAACTGTGGGAAAACAATACATTGAACTCTAGTCTGCAATGATGATCAGACTAAGGGGCCGTGAGCATGCTTTATCCAAACTCTGATACTTGGACTGCACTTCTTTACCAGATCCTTTATAGGACCTTATATTTAGAGACGGAAGGCACCTTGAGGGCCAACAAGTCCAAGTACCTCATTTTACATATGAACAACTGAGGTTCAGATCAATACCATTTCCTTAGGTTAAGATTTTTTTTTTAAGTCACCAACAATAAGATCCTATAACATAGCCAATCTTGTATCACTGATGAAGATTAGGAAGAAACAGAATAAGTCCACTGGTGTGTTAATCATGACCACAGTTATACCCAACCCAAGTCCTAGGTTTCCTATTCACCTGGAATAAGGATAAGGTAAGAGTATTGAGAGACCTAACATGTCAGGACTAATCTGACCTGGTCTTTGCTTATTGCAGTTGTATTACTATTGGGTTACTTCAATTAACAACTTGTCACATCCACATACCTTGAGTTTTGCTTTCCTTTTAAGTTTCTATTTAACCTTCCTTGGTTCCCCAACTTCCTTTCCAGATAAGGCACATTGGTCATTTCATGAATTTCTTCTGCTCATTTGCCTTCCCTTGAGGTACCCAGTACAAGACTGTTTTTGGACATGCCATGAAAGCACTGTCAGAATTTTTCCATCCAGATCTCCTTCAGAGTTTAAAACCTCCTTTGATCCAAGTCATTCTGTACCATAGGTAGTGGTCCTAAGTGCTTTTGTGAATTCCGAGGAATATATTACTGGGACCCCAGCAGGTCCCTTGAGTCAGGAATCTGGGTTTGGGGAAGATGCAGTTATTGAGGCTGCTGATTCAGAGTCTGCTGTAGGTAGACCCAGTGGCTCACATGGTTACTGATAGAGAAAAATAAAACTTGCCTGCAATATATGCACATAAACCTCAAAACATATCAGACTTTGAATTTGCAGAAGAATTTTTTTTTAAATCTACTCTTATTAAAGGAAAACTACCCATTGTAAAAAGAAGCTATACAATATTAATACAGAATAAATGGAAAGCAGCCTTAGAGGAAAGGATATTACACCAGTTGGGAGGACCCTGAAAGGCCTCCTGGAATAAGTGCTGCTGGAGCCAAGTCTTAAAATCAGCCAGAGAATCTGAGGAGGGAGAGCATTCTAGGCTTGGGATATAAACAGTGCAAAGTAAATGCACTGAGTAAACAAGAGATGGAGCACCATGTGTGCAGACACAAGTAGGTCACTATGGCTCAATGATAGCATTTGCATTTTATGGGTCACATTTATTAAGGACTTTCCTCACAATTCTGAAGCATATTATATAACATTAATATCTTCATTTCAGAGCTAAGGAAACTTAGAGAAAGAAGTTAAATATCTCCCACAGAGTCCCACAGTTAATGTGTTAAAGTGGACTATAACCCAAGCCTTTTGACTCCAGGCTCTTTTTTTAAATCTGCAATACTATGATTCAGACACTCAAAATAAGATCTGGGAACTACTAGAGGTCCATGAGATGAAGGCTGGTATAAGTGACAAGGTAGTCACCAGTACTATTAATAATGACAATGTTTATGAAACATTTTTTTAAAAAACATACACATTACCACAATTTTATCTTATCAAAAGTGGCAGGCTCTTCTCTTAATTCTAGTGAATTGCATGTGTACATGGTGAGAGTATGGAGTGGAGAAGGCAGCCTGCCAAGCAGGGGGAAGTAGGCCCAGCAGACTTTGTCCTCCCCCTCCCCCAACTAAACATTCCCGTTTTACATTAAGAGAGTACGAATATCCCTTTGGGGTCTTGGGTAAAAAAGCTAGGTGCTACTTACTAGCACTGTTAGAGAAGGGAATAACAAAAGAGGTTTCCAGCTAGCCAACATCTAAGCACAATATCTACAAACCATTATAAAAGAACTATGAGAGAATGAAAAATAAAGAGACTATAAAGTTTAAGTCCTTGAGATGTTTACAGCTTAGTTAAAAACAAAAACAGACAGGAGATAACTTGGGAATACAACCTCTTAACAAACAGCAGCAAATGTAAATGCACCTAGTGAAGAGCCTGTAAGAAGGGGGAAAGAAGAGGGATAAAAGTGGGTTTTAATTCTGGCACCTAAAGTAGGGGAGAGGAGATGGATTCCAGGCAGGAGGACTGAATTAAACCTTATAAAATCACTGTAGAGCCAAAAAGAAGGTTTTAGACAATATTAATTCATGGGACCATAGTTTTAGAACCATATGGGCCCTTAGAGGTCAAGTCCAACTATCTAATTTGAAAGGTGAACTACAGCCAAAGAGATTAAGTGACTTGTCCATGGTCACCCAGGCATAAGTAGCAAGCAGGGTCAGAATTCTGAACACAGGTCTTCTGGCTCCAAATCCATAATTACCTCATTTTACAGGTGAGGAACCCAAGACACAGAAAGTCACAAAGCTGACAGATCCCTGTTTGGAAATCAGATTTCTGACTTCAGACCAATTTCTTAGCATCATAAGGCTCCCATTTAATAACTTTCTCACTTAGCCTTTGTGTGCCATTCTTCCTCCCTCAGGTATTTCCACCTCCTACTGGTATCACTTCCTCCCTAAAAGCAGACTTTAAATGAACATCCAAAAAGGGACATAATGTAAAGTGACGAATGGCTTTGATATCTTAAAAGAAGCCATGATTTCTCATCAAGGTCATATTCTCTCTAGCAGCTTAGATTTTAAAACTCTCCACTTAGTAGAATTTTTATGCTAGGATAATGGTTCAAGGATGCAATGTACTTTTCTAGTTTGGTAAAAAAAAGGACCTACTAGACTGCTTGCCCCGTAGGCCAGCAACCAGGAGCAATTCCACAACACGATGGAAGCATTGGATTAGGGTTTTATGGGTTATATTTACCTATAAGCAAGGTTTATATTTGGAAAAATAAAAGAGGTGAACTTGGTTATAGCACATATATAAATATAAATAAATAAATACACATACATCACAACTGTGTTTATATAGTTTCACTTGGAAATAAGAAGCAGGAACTCAGAGGATCAGGACTACTTAATGGGCATGGAAAAGGTGTGGAAACTCCCCTCAATTCATCAGTAACTTACAGTCTTAGAAAGCTGCATGGGGGAACAAAAATGCTATTATATGGTCATATAAATTCAGTATTTGTTGGGACATGAACCCAGATATTCTTGACCCCAGGGTTGGCCTTTATTTGCTATATACCATGCTATCTCTCAAACATATTCATTATTTAAAAACAAAAACAAAAATTCTAGGTATCTTTTAAAAAAATCTGTAAGAACTACTCATATCCATCTTGGAACTTTTAAAAACAGAACTAAGTACAACCATATATTGTTGTTCATACTTCATTTTCTTTTTTTAATTAAATTTCAAGGTTATTTTTAGTTTACATCATCCATTTCCACAAGACTTTGAGTTACAAATTCTCCCCATTTTTCCCCTACCTACCACCCCTAAATGGCGATCCCACTGTAAAACCCCCTCCTCCAATCTGCTCTCTCCTATATCCTCCCCCATGTCCCTACCTCCTTTCCAGTAGGGCAAGATGGATCTCTATACCCCAGTATCTGTATATGTAATTTCCCAGTTACATGTAAAAAGAAATAATAATCATATTTGTAAACATTTGATTTTAAAATTATGAATTCCAGATTCTTTCCCTTACTCCCTCGTCACCCACCCTTACTGAGAAGATAGGCAATTCATATAGGTTGTACATGTGTAGCTACGCAAAACATTTCCATGGTGGATATATTGTGAAAGACTGACTATATTTCCCTCCATCCTATCCTGCCCCCACTTGCTCTATTCTCTACTTTGACCCTGTCCCTTTTCAAAAGTGGGTGCTTCCAACTTCCCTCCCCACCCAACCTGTCGTCCCCTCCATCACCCCCTTCTCATCCCCTTTCCCCCTACTCTCCTGTATGGTGAGATACCCTATTATCTATGTCATTTCCTCCCTAAGCCAAATTCAACGAGAGTAAGGTTGAACCATCCCCTTTTGTTTTCCTGTTCTTCCCCTCCACTGTAAGTTTTCCCTTGCCTCTTCTATATGAGATAATTTAACCCATTCTGTCTCTCCCTATATCTTCTCATTATATTCCTCTCACCTTTAAATTTCACCTTTTAAGTATCATCCTTTCCTATTCAATTGGTCCTGTGCTCTCTATGTATAATTGTACACTTATATACACACTCACATAGATATTCATATACCCATATACCTTCTTATATAGACATCTGCATGTATCCATATATGTGTGTGTATGTTTATATATAAAGAGAGAGACATTCAACTATTCTCATAATGAGAAGTTTCATAAGTTACAACTATCATTTTTTCCATGTATGTAAATAGTTCAACATTGATAAGTTCAACATTCAAATTCCAGGAATTTTGTAAATAGTTCAACTTTGATAACTTCCTTATGATTTGTTTTCCCTGTTTACCTTCTCATGCTTCCCTTGCTTCTTGTATCTGAATGTCAAACTTACTATTCAACTCTGGTTTTTTCATCAAGAATGCTTGAAAGTCCTCTATTTCATTGAATTACCATATTTTCCCCCTGAAACATGATACTCAGTTTTGCTGGGTATGTGATTCTTGGTTTTAATCCCAGCTCCTTTGACTCTGGAATATCATAGTCCATGCCCTTCGATCCCTCAGTGTAGAAGCTGCCAGATCCTACGTTATCCTGATTGTGTTTCCACAATATTCAACTTGTTTCTTCTTGGCTGCTTGCTTTCTCCTTGATCTGGGAACTCCAGAACCTGGCTATAATATTCCTAGGAGTTTTCTTTTGGGGATCTTTTTCAGGAGGTGATCTGTGGATTCTTTCAACCTCCATTTTGCCCTCTGGGTCTAAAACATCAGGGCAATTTTCCTTGAGAATTTCTTGCAGGATGATTTCTAGGTTCTTTTTTTGATCATGGCTTTCAGGTAGTCCAATATTTTTAAAATTATTTCTCCTGGACCTATTTTCCAGGTCAGTGGTTTTCCCAATGAGATATTTCACATTGCCTTCTATTTTTTCATTTGTTTGGATCTGTTTTGTAGTATCTTGATTTCTCATAAAGTCATTAACTTCCATTTGCTTCAATCTAATTCTGAAGGAATGATTCTCCTCAGTGAGCTTTTGAGATTCTTTTTCCATCTGGCAAATTCAGCTTTTTAAGGCATTCTTCTCCTCATTGGCTTTTTGAACCTCTTTTGCCCTTTGAGTTAGTCTATTTTTTTAAGGTGTTATTTTCTTCAGTCAGGTTGCTGATTTTCTTTTCATGATTTTCTCACCTCATTCTCATTTCTTTTCCCAGTTTTTCCTCCACTTTTCTTATTTGGTTTTCAAAATCCTTCTTAAGCTCCTCTGTCGCCTGTAATCAATTCGTATTTTTCTTGGAGGCTTTTGGTACAGGAGTTCTGACTTCGTTGTCTTCCTCCTGTTCCATGCTTTGATCCTTTTTGTTCCCAAAAAAGGAACCTAAGGTTTGACTGCTGTGCTTGCTTTGCTTCCTTTGCTTGCTCATGTTGCAACTCAATTACTTGACTTTTGAGCTTTTTGCCACAGTAGAACTCTGCTTCCAGAGAGGAGAGCTTTGTCGCAAATCACTGGGGCTTTCACAGCTGCCAGAGTTATTAGTTGGGTGCCCTCTCTGAAGCTTCCACCTGCTCTGGCACCTGGTCACGTACCCCAGGATCTTCACCCAGGACAGGGATCCAAATGCAAGCAGGTTAAAGCAAGAGCAATTAGCCTTCAGACTGGTTGCTTGGTCCCCCTACAGTCTGCAGGCCAGGAGCTCTGAAGTGGCCATGTGGTGGTGGCCACTGTGCCTCAGCCTCTTCTCCCACCAGGGGTAGAGGCTGGAGTGCACTCCCAGACCGACTGTTCCCAAAGTCCACTGACCTCTCATTTTGTCTTTGGCATCTATGGGTTGATGAATCTAGAAACTACCACAGCTGCTGGTGATCCACTCTCCCAAAGTCTGCTCCAGGGTCAGGGGCCCCCCTGAGGCTAAAACCTAGGCCTAGCCGCGGGGCTAGGCTCTGCTCCCAGCATGCTGTGATGGACCCTTCCTATCTACCTGCCAGGCTGCCTTCAGTGAGAGGTTTCTCTCTGTCACTTTGTGGGCTCTGTAGCTCTAAAGTTTGTTTAGAGTCATTTTTATAAGTTATTTGAGGTAGTTATGGGGGGAGCACAGGGAGTTGTCCTGCTTCTATGCCACCATCTTGGTTCCACCCCTCATCCTTCATTCTTAATGACATCACAGGGTGATGTCTTAACTTATCTCTGAATTGCATTTAAGTGAGGCAGTGTCACAAAGCTGACAGCCTCACTCTCTCTTCCAGAGTCACTAAAATTCAATGGTAAGACAAAAGTCAAGACAACTGGTGATGACCCAGGATGCAGCACAGCTTGGTCAGACGTCAAAATAAACATACATTTATTAATCATAAGCTATATGAAAGGAAATATGTTAGGCTAGGGGATGCTAAGATAAGAAGCTGCTAGCAGTAACTATGCAGTTCACATATAGTTCCAAAGGGGAGAAAAAAACAGCAACATAAAAAAACCTTCTAATACCAATTAGAAAGTAGTGTTTTTCACCAAATACTCAAGCAATTCTGTAGTCTTTCAGACAAGAAAACTTTTGAACAAAATTCCCTAAAATGTTTATTGAAGGTAAGTAGCACCCTAAAGGGGCTGCTAGGTGGCACAATGGATAGAGTATTTGTCTTAGAGTCCAGAAGACTCATCTTCTGAAATTTAAATTTTACCTTAGACACTTACTAGCTGTGTGACCCTGGGAGAGTCACTTAACCCTGTTTGCCTCAGTTTCCTCATCTGTAAAATAAGCTAGAGAAGAAAATAGCAAACCATTCCAGCATTTTCGCCAAGAAAACCCCAAATGAAATCATTAAAGGTTGGACATGACTGAAATGACTAGACAACAACAACAACAAAAAAATCACCTAAATGAGCTATCAAAGCTTTCAAAAATAGAACCAATCAGATTACAATCAGGACTACAATTTTGGCCCTTAGAATTTACAGGTATACTGGAAAGAAAGAAGGTGAAATGTGGTCAGTCTCTATTAAATGTAAAATTATCTCTTTGAACCAGTATTTTAAAGATATATACAGATAATCCACAAATATGTCTGTAGTTACCAAGGTATATGTCTTTTAAATAATCTATGTCAGAATGTGGCAACTTTATGTTCATTTTAAAATCACATACCAACTAAATTCCTGCTTATGATACTGTTCAAAAAGTATCTTTGTCCAGTTATCAAATAAAAAAAGGTAAGGAGGAACTAAAAATCAAACTTCACGTTTGCATACAGTGACTACAGCTTTGATACCACATAATAAAATTTTCTGCTTTGGGTGTGTCAGACTACTTAATACATTTTAAAACAGAAAGTAAGACAAATAATAGAACTTTAACATACCATCTAAGTGAAATATAAGAAAGTTGAGATTTTTGTTTAAAACATTACACAATTATGTCCAAAAACCAAATACCGCAAGGGAGATAGGGAAACTGCTTTTTAAAATATCCTTGAAACAAATAAGTCCTGGGTGGTCAATTATGTTCAGAATCAGGCCTTTAAAAGTCTATGTCATTATGCATGGAATTCTTGAGTAACATGCTATATCTACTAAACAACCATTATAAACTAAAACAATGCCCCATGAAACAAAGACCCTAAGACATGAATAGAGAGACTTCTTTATCCCTTCCCAAGAAACCCCTCAGATTTTCTTTAAAAAGAAACAAAGGGCTGTACTCTGCTCCCAAATACCAAGTGCTTTTGAAAAGTCCCAGCACAAAAGCCTAAACGGTTGATGGCATTGTAATCTATAACAATGACTAAGTCCTTATTTTAATGTCCTTTACATTTAAAAAAAAAAACCTGCACTATTTAGAGCCTTATTTAATAAGAAGGGGGTCACTATTAAGCTCTATCTGGGTATTAAGTAACACTGAAAAGATTACAATCTATTATTTCCCAAATCTTAAATCTTAAGATTTGAGGCCAAAAGGGCATTTATGTTTCTACCCTATTCCACATTTTGTATCTCTTCTCAAAGGTCAAAGACAACACACTGATTTTGCTCTTGAGAGAAAAGTATTTCCAGGACTACCAGAAATAATTACCTATTTAAGAAAACTGCACTAAAAGGAACAAAGTGTTTGTAAAGCTCTGACCCTATAAACATGCAGGTGACCCTGAGCTGTAAAGAATGTCCCCAGTGATCAACTACCTAAGACTTCTTCTCTAACATTCCCCATTTGCCTTCCAGGCCAAAAGTCTTCTGTATTTTCCAATTATTAAACACTTCAGTTCACTTCCATTTTGAGTCTGCTAATAAACTGACCCAAAGAAAGAGAGTCCTGTGTTAGAAACATACTGTGGAAACCAAACTGCTAGCATTTCTCACACTTGGAATCCAGGATCAAAGAAATTAACAACAGGAAGTAAAGGAAGAACATCCAAAGGTTAATATTTTGGCCACACCACTCACTAATCCTATTTACTTTACTACCAGAAAGTATGAACTTTGTGCTATGAACATCAGTATTCAGCCTCCAGATAACAGAGAGATAATTTTTTAAATAGATGGACCACAATCTAAAAAACAGAAACAAAAGAAATGTGCCCAGAGTGAGGGGAATTCCTGAATAAGTTGAATTCTTTTGCAAGGCAACACAATTAATGATTTTTAATTATCTACTTCAAAGTCTGCCTGATAATCATGTCCCCCAACCAAGGAGAGATCTTTTGTTAAGAATCACAACCATATCAAGGGTATCCACCCTCTAACATGGGATCAAATTACAAATAGTTCTAGACTTACTCAGAGACAAACAAAACAGCTTGTGCACCTTCTCTACCCTCCCCCCTCCCCCCCACACACTCTACCAACTTACAATTATATAATGCTTTATGGTTTGCTAAGCACTTTCTTCATATAACACACACATACCTTCCTCCCATCCCTAAAATCCACACCATTACAGAATAAGCACGTATACGTTTTTGTTGTTTAATGTGCAGAGATTTTGAAAGTGAAATCTAATTTTAAGAGAGCTGCCCAATCAATTTGAGGAGGAAAAAAATGAATTAAAATCATCCAAACATGAAAAGTAATACCATCAACACATTTCAAAATTTAGGACAGGGCTCTCATTCATTTTTCTTCCCAATTAGGTATAGGGGAAAAAAATGTGTATATAATATATATATATATATATATATATACATATACACACACACACACACACACACACACATATATATGCTTCATAGAAACATATGGACCATGAATATTTATGAGCCCTTTATAAGGTAATTTTACATTTTAAGAGTTATTAGAAGTTATTCGATTTTATTTGAGCTATTAACACATCATTACATTTTCCTTAGACTTGCTGGGTCACTACAGCTAACTCTGCAAGGTACCCCAGATTAAAAGAAAAAGTTTACTGAGTAAGTTCAAGTAACTAGCTATCTACTCAAAACTTAAAAAATGCCTATTAACATACCAACTAACCAAGCACAAAATACTCTGGGCAGCTTCATCATAACAGCAAAACAAAGCAAAAATTTCATAGTTGTTCAGAGTAACTCAAAGGTCAACTACATAAAAAGTCTGTCAACTCAGAAAGTTGAGTTAAATTTAAGAAATTTAAACTTTCTAATGAAAGCAACTCCTGAAGCCTTTACCAAGATTAGTGCAGCTAGGTGATGCAGTGGCTAGTATTGGGCCTGGAGTCAGGATGATTCCACTTTAAAGTTGGCCTCAGATACTAGCTGTGTGACACTGGGAAAGCTGCCTCAGTTTCTCCATCTGTAAAACAAACTGGAGATGGAAATGGTGAAACACTCCAGTTTCTCTGCCGAGAAAATAGCAACCAATGGGGTCATGAAGAGTCTGACATTGCTGAAACCCCCCTCCCCCCATAGTCTCTCCTGAATTTTCTAGTCACTTAACACTACTGTCCTCAAAGATAAAAAAGAAAGCACCACAAGAAAAATAAAAGGAAAAAGGGAAGAGGAGATGGCAGTTAATATGTTTATCTTTGGTGAGCATCCTCCTCTGGCAATAAATGTTCTCATAAGGTGCATAGAATAATGAGTATTGAAAGTCAAACAATTCTTGAAATGCTCTAAATAGCAAGGGAAGGTAATTAAAATATAATGGGCAGAGTAGTCTTCACAAATACTTCCCAAGATCATTAATATGTAAGAGGCCTACACTGGGTACTAAGGAAATAATTTGTATAAACTTGCAATGTGTCTTGAGGAAGAGAAAAAACAATCATTTCACTTTCCCACTCTCTTTGCAGTAACTGCAATAATCAAAGATCCAAATAATTCTTGGGCTATGTATACTTGCAAGAGAACATGAACACACACACACACACACACACACACACACACACACACACAGTCTTTGTCCCCCTTCAAAAAAAACTCAGGGAAAGATACACTTCCATTAATCAAACATTTAGAATTACCTACTATGTGCAAACTAGTAAATCTAATATTTCATCATACCTTAGGATTGACAAATTTATGAAAATCATAGAAATGAGCTGTTTGAGGAAAAGCACCAACCTAAGCAACGAATTCTAGTTTGTATTCAATTCACTCAACACCCCAAAATTACTATTGAATATACTTTTCCTTACCTCCTCCAATCTCTAGTTCTATAGGATTTATTAGAGATGGACAAATTTTGATGAGGAAAATCAAAAGAATGTAAAATTTTAGTCAATAAACATTTATTAAGGGCCTATTATGTGCCAGGTATTGTCCTAAATATTTTTTAAAGATGATATAATAAATAAAGAGAAGCACTGAGGGTAAGAACAGGCTTATAGCATATTACCATTGAAGAATTATGTACCAAGTGTCAAAAGATTCTAAAGGACTATACAACCTGGAAAGAAGATAAATTCACCACTTAGAATTAAGGAGTAACAAATGGATAGCAAGTCTATTCCACTGGTAGGGACCACTACTACCAGTGAAAAATCAACAAGTCTCAAGGAGAGAGGTCAACAGTTTGGGACAGCCATATATAGAGGATTGAGAGGGCTTGGACAAAAAGAACACAAGATCAGAAGGCATGATAGGCTAGGGTCTATATTGGTTGAGAAAGTGAGCCATTAAGGGATCAAAAAAAATCATGTCACCATGTATTTATAAATAACACTTCTCTCTTCTTTACTCAAAAAGACTTGGAAAATACAGTAAAATTAATGTTACTTCTTAATTTTGGAGATGAATAGGTCATGATAACTCACCTGACTCAACAAGTCTATGGACACCTTGTTGGTATTTTATCAAAAAAACCCAACATATGTAAAGCATTTCACAAGTTTTACATTACTATACAAATGCTGGCTATTCTTAAAACTGCAGAACTCAGAACTTCTTTTGACTTCCATATGTATAGTCTAGCCATTATGCTCCAAATTCTTAAAACCATCCACCTTAGCTCATATATCAATACAACAAAAGGATAGGATGAATAGGGAATTAAAATTACAAACAGTATGAATGAACATGAACATACCAACAGTCCAGTATTTTCTCTCTGTTAGTGGCAGCTTATCCTCTATTATGGGATAGACTCTTTTGTAATGTCATCACTGAACATTCATGACTTATGATGATGATGGACTACTATGATCACTATCTAGCCATGAAAGCATCTAAGTCCACTTCCATATTTCATCCTGCTCTACCACCTAGGGTGATTCTAGTTCATATTATTGATAGCTTTCAAGATAGTATATTCTTATCAGTTACCACAGAATAAAAAATCCAGAGATGGAAAGGACTTTAGAAGTCATCAAGTCCAACTCCCTTATTGAGGTCCAGACTGAGTGACTTGCCCAGGATCATACAGCTAGGATGTGGGATTTTTAAAATGTATTTTTAATTTACGGAATAAAACAAGCATTTCCATAACATAGTATAATAAAAGGTGATTGTAGGGCAGCTAGGTGGTGCAATGAATAGAGCACCGGACCTGGAGTCAGGAGGACCTGGGTTCAAATCAGGCCTCAGACACTTAACATTTACTATCGGTGTGACCTTGGCCAAGTTACTTAATCCCAATTGCCCTGCCTTCCCCCTTCCAAAAAAGCAAAAATAAATAAATAAAAATAAAAAGATGATTGGACATGTAACTGAAAATCTATTATGTACAATTTGCTATTCCTTTTAAATATATAATTAAAGTTATGGTGTACATTTTTTCCTCCCCCTCCCCCCCGAGATGTCTACCATAAGACACAAACAGGCACATACATCCATGTAAAATTATTCTATTCATACTTCTATTTATCAGTTCTTTCTCTGGAGGATAGCATCTTTCTTCACATGTCCTTTATAGTTAATTTGTATATTTATAAGAGTCAAAATGACTTTTTCACTCAGTCATTCTTAAAACAATATTATTTTGATTTCTTCATTAAAAAACAGGCTGTTCATATCCTTTGACCATTTGTCAATTGGGGAATGACTCGTATTCTTTTTGGGATTTGAATGTGGTCCTCCTGACTAAGTTCAGTGCTCTATAAACTACTCCAGGTTGTCTCATCATCTCTCCCCCAATCTTTCTTCCACAAATTAAGAGTTCTGAATTTCTTAATCCAGCTTCATCCTGGATTATTGTGGCTGCCTTTCTTTGGAATTTTTCAGAGTTTTTCTATTCTTCAATTTAAAATATTGTCTTTGAAAAAGAATCTGAAAGGTTCATGATCCTTTTCCTAGGTTGTTTCTATTTTCAATGATTGCTATTTACAGGATACAAAAGGAATGGTTGGTTTCCTTAGTCATTTTATGTTTTCTTCACCACTGTGGTGTTTGGATGCCTCAACAACTGGTCATGCTAACACGAAGTATGCTCAGTAAGGATTTACTAGAAAATTGGAAATGATGTGAGTAGGGGTTCAAGGACTAATCTAGCTAAGTCTAGAAAAGTTTAGCATTAGAACTGAACTTTTTCAGTCAGTCATTTACCCAATGAAACCATCTGATTTCAAATAGCAAAGGCAGTTAGGGGACTCAGAAGACAGAGTACTGGGCCTAGAGTCAAAGAAGATCCAAGTTCAAATCTAGCTTCAGTCACTTATTAGCTGTGTGATCTTGGGCAAGTCTGCTTCAATATCCTCAGCTGTAAAAGGTAAATAATAGTAACTACCTCCCAGGATTTTTGTGGGGAATCAAATAAGATAATATTTGTAAAGTACTTAAAACAGTGGCCTATAGTAGGTGCTAAATAAATGCTCCTTTCCTTCCCTTCTTCCTACCCGGTGTAGAAGGGTTTTGACTTTGTTGGTGGGAGGTATAGACATCTCAATTAAATGATGCATTTATGAAGTAATAATATACTTAAACTATAATTGTGTTTACATATGCTATTAAATTCTCTTACTCTCAAAAAACTCACCTTCTTTCCAAAGAACGCTTTTTAAAAGCTGGCTAAAAAAAATCTTCTTTTGAGAAACACACACCTTAAACTATACAATCCAATTTAATCCTATCCAACTATCATTTATTAAGTGACTACGTAGAAGGAAGTGTGGTAGCTACTAAGCGTAAAAAGAAAATTCAAGATGAGCTTTGCACTCGGGAGCTTATTTCTACTGGTGGGATACCATGTGTGAATACAAAGACAGACATGATCTAAAGAGGAACAGATTAACAATGTAATGGAATCAGGAAATGCTTCCTGTGGGAGGGGGGTAGCACATAGGCAGAGCCTTAAAGGAAGTCAGGGATTCTAAGAGGGAGTACTTTACAGATTAAGGGAATAGCCTTGCACATTATGGAGGCAGAAGATGGAATGCCAAGTTCAAAGAACAGCAAGTGATTGCTATCAATAAAGTCCAGAATTATTGCTCTGTTACTTTGCTATTTTTTAAGATCCTTTCTGATTTATTTGAAGATGCAATCATTTTAAAATTCAAGAGAAAAGTTCTACTCTTTCTCAAATAAATAACAAAGACAACAGGCACTATCCTAAATAGTTACTATTGAAGTTTTTTTCCCATGACTTGGAGAATTTTAGGGGCACAAAGAGCTTCCTTCCTTCATTTTAGGAATAAGGATACTAAAACCCAGAAAAGAGGAGTGATTTGTCCAAAGCAACAGTTACTGAAACAGCCAGGGCCCAGACCTCCATCCCAGGCTGGTAGGAACTCTTTCTACTACTTCACACTGACTATACAATCCGAGTAACTTACTCTCCCAAACACCAGATCAACCAGACATAAAGAAAAGTATTTGCTAAGCTCTCTTTATGTCTGCCCCACCCCCACACCAGGATGGTAATACTAAGTAGTTTAAAAAAAAATCCCTAAGCTCAACATATACAAAAACTAGAAAAGAAATAAAATTCAGCAAGCATGTACTAAGCATTACAATATGAGAAGAATTATGGAGCCAGTAGAAATAGAACAAAAAGTTTATGCCCTCAAAGTTTATGCCTTACAGTCTATTAGGAAAAAAACATTATGTACATAAGCATGATAACGAATAAACTAACAATTAGGGAAGCCTTCATGAGAGTGACAGCACCACAACTCAGTCTTGAAAGGAAGTCACAAAGACCCTGGGAGGCTGAGATGGGAAAAGAGTATATTCCAGGTATGGGGGCCAGCTAATGGAAACGGATGGAGGCTGGATATCAGAGTCCTGAATTCAGAGAACTGCTGAGAATGTAGCAAACAGAACTGAAATAAGCCTAGAAAGGGAAGAAAGAAACAATCCAGGAAAGCCCTCAAACTTCAGACTGAGGAATTTGTATTTTATCTTTCAGCAATGGGGAGTCACTGGGTTCTTGAGCAAGGCAGTAACATGATCACAGCTTTGCCTTAAGATTATTTGGGGATCTGATTGGAGAAAGAGAGCACTTGGAATTAGGGAGAATAATTAGAAGGCAGGCAAGGCAGAAGGTGGTAAGTCCTGAAATAGGTAGCAAAAGGAGTGGAGAGGATATGAATGGAAAAGGAGCTATGACTGTAGAATCAATAATCCTTGGCTACTGATTAGAGGTAGTGGGGTAGGGAGAGGTGAGACAGATTAGGAACCTGGGTGACTGGGAAAATAGTGATACCTTTGACACAAAGGGAAAATCTGGAAGTTGACCTAATATGGGGCCCACCTTGCAAAGAGTTGACAGTAAGCACACCAGTTTTTATTACCTAACTTGAATTGTATAAATGTGACAAAAACACAAAACAAAGTTGTCAGAAAATTTATTATCCTGGCATTTGTAACTTTAGAATCTAAATAATGTCATGGGATTACTAGTATTGTTTTTTCTTTTGTTCCAATTATCTGATGATTTTTAAACCAATAAAATTGCTAGAAGCTGTTACTAATAAGTTATTATAGTTATGGAAGATTATTCAACTGATAAAAGTAAAATTTTAGATCCCTCCTCTTTCTAAATTTGTAGATAAAAAGTTATAGGCAAGATTTTGTAATTAAACTTGACTGCTAATATTTGAGTCAAAAGTATACAAACACACAGAATTTTACATAGGTCAAAAGGGAAATACTATAACTATATATGTATGCGTATATAAATATACACACATATATCTCAAATGTCTTTTTTTTTAAATCAGACTAAATCTAACTTGAGAACATCCTCTTGAAAAACAGGAAGAAGATTTGAGTCACTTTAGCTCAAGAAAGGATTTTAAAGCAAGCTTAACTTTGCTTTAAGTCTTGACATTTCCTCATTAAAAATCCTAAAGCTAAATGAGGCACAACAGATTTAAGAATTTTAATGAAAAAAAAAAAGAAAATTAAGAGCAGTGCAGATGTAATGAACTATCATCAGAAATATGTTCCATAAGAAGTTCAAGCCGTATACTTCCAAAATAATAACAGTTTAAAAAGAGAGTTTTCCTCTTTAATCCTGGTCCAAACTTCCTTAGAGGAAGACAAGTGGGTTTCAGGAAAGTAAAGACATCATACACTTACTTCTAGGCTTGTAACTAATTTAGTCTTCATTTTAAAACAATTCACTTTTTCCAAAAAAAAAATCTCCAAACATTCAAGATACTTCAATTGTTTTCTAAAAAAAATTAATTCCAGCCTATTCAATCTCCACCACATGTAATGGTCATATGTGCCAAAGAAATGCGTGAGTAGATTATGTTTAAGACTCTAAAGGGGTGAAAAAAGTTTATTCTTATTCATACAATTTTCCTTCCCTCCATATTCATGAATACTTAACAAATCAATGAAAAGTAAGTACCAATGTATATATTTTATACTCAAAGTTTACCAGCTTATTATAGTCTAGATTTGCTCATCCTGACTCATTCTCCTGTTCCTAGGACTGTTTCATGGGACTGACATAACTACAAAGTATGTTGATAATAAAAAGGGAAAATATTCTTTTTCTAATTTAAGAAAATATCCTTAGATTATACACTTAGGTTTCCAAAGAGATCATGTAAGACAGAACATAAGGATACAGTGAAAAACAAAGGAACAATAGAAAGGAGTTTCATTAAACATCTCAGAAAAGCTTGCTGCCTCCTAACTCAAAATAAGTACATTTAAATTAAAACAATGCAAGTAAGCAATTAAAACAGAGCAGAACTAGATAAGAAAAAGAGGTCCCTCACTCAGTTATTGGGTCTGCCTTAAATATATGCAGTAATGGTTTTTTTTGGGGGGTGGGGAGTAATTACAAACTTGTTTAGAATTCAGAAGTCCCAACTTTAAAGAAAAATGAAGGCCATATATTTAAAATGAAGCTATTTAATTCTTCCTTTAACCTGTGAAAACTGAAGTTCAAAGCTACATGTAATCCTACTTTGGACAAAAGTCAGTGCCCTAGGTGGGCAGTGATGTTATATATTTTTAAAAGGGTAAGCTGAAATCAAATATCAAAAAATACAAAAACTTATACTTTATTTAAAAGCAATCCATATAAAACACTAACAAGAATAATTAAGGATCTCAAATGCTTAGGAAAAAGTTTTAAAATGAATAAAAGTTTAACTGGTAAACACATTTTTAAAGAATATTAAACAGCTATTCCTTTATGCCACACTAATGTAGGTGACACGTCTAATATTTAATTATAATTAACACTTAGGTACTCTATTTTCTTTGAAATGCATCCTCAGGCCTGCCCCAATAAAACAAATTTAGCAGCAGTTGCCTGATTTATGTGTTAAGGCTACCCTTACCTTTCAGAGAGTGCTGTTGTTTCTGAGTATAAAATAGAACACATTAGCACAAAGCCATTTCTAATCTCAGATGTACAATACACATGGTACACCTGATCCTAAAACTTCTGTTGCATAAACTAAGCACATTGCCATTCCTAATGACCTTTCAAATAACTCAATGTTAACTGCCTGACTTAAACTACTCATGAGTTACAAAATTGTCAAGTTGCAGAAAAAGGTTATGTTTGGTTTTACATGACAGACCACAAATGACAATTTCAGAAGAAAAGAAACTTGAGACTTTGAGCAACTGAATATACTCCGGAGAAAAGTTTCAAGTGAATCCTTTAACTTAACTATATGCAATGCTTACTACATTTGGTGTTTTAAAAAATAAATTGAGGTCAGGGAGAAATGAACTATGGACTTTAAAACTGACTTCATGATTCAAACTGATAAAGCTGTTCTCAAACAGTATTTCAAATTTTGAAATTTACTAACCACAAAACTCACTCCAAATAAGATATCCTAGGGTTTTTTTTTCCTATACTTAAAGAGGAAATTAGATTTCCTCAACCACAACTTACTTAGCAATACCTCAGATTATGAATATCAACAAACAAATCAGCATGACCATTTTCCTGTTCTAACTTCACACTTAGCTTTAAATTAAAACTGATACAAGATAAAAAGCTAGTTGGAAGTAGCTGCTTGCTACAGGAATTCATGCTGGAAAGATTTATTAAATGGTCTGTATATAGATGAAAAGAAGCATACATTGATATCTAAATACACAGAAAGCTTTAAAAAAAACCCTTTGAAAGCCCCATTGTGGAAAAAAAAAAAAAGCAATGCCAATAATCTGAAACAAAGCATATTTGTAGAAGTTTGTTTTGTCTATCCAATGCCAAAACTAGGCTTCTTCTCCAAGAATATATCTCTGGACAAATTCCATTTTTAAAGGGTGAAATAATTAAGTTTTAGAAGAAGAAAGAGTAAGGTGCTGAAGCTTTTATGTTGGTAGGAGCCACTCTTAATAGCTTAATGACAGGGACAAATGGTCTCTTTCCCCCTTCATCGCCTCCCCCAACAGATGAAAAGAAATCCCACCCTGAACTTACAAAGAACAAAAATTTAGAACTGATGTGTTCTAATAAAACTACCCCTTTATCCCCCACCTGGTACTGGGGAACGTGGGGAGATGGGGAAGAGGACAACATAGGCTGGGAAAAGGAGGACTGGAGGGGAAGAACAAAAGGAGAGACCAAAGAGAAAGAAAAGGGAAGGAGGGGTCTTATTAAGAACTAGAAGCTTGTGAAATGCACTACTAAGTGAAACGGGTTAGAGCAAGGGAGGAAGAAAAGAAGAGAGGCCGGCTGCGGGACTGAGTGACCCCGGGCTAGCCTGCACCATGGACAGAGACTCCGAAAAAGACTAGCCCAGCCCACACCCCTCTAGAGGGCGGCTGCAGCTACAGCCAGCAACACCCTTGCCCCAGAGAAATAAAGGGGCGGGAGGATGCCCCGACTACTCTGTACAGTACTCCCCCCCGCCCCAGCAAGTGTGGTATCCCCGGAGGAACCAGCTCCTCACTGCACTTTGGGGCAAAAAATGCCCCAACCCTTAAAGACCATTAAGGGGTGATGAGCCGCACCATCTGTCCTAGCATAGCAAATCTTCAGCTCTGTTCCCCACCCTCAACACACCTTGGGGGATCCCACCCAGTTCCGACTTTCCCTTTGTGCAATACAAGCCCCTTTTCTGTCCACTTTCTCGAATGAAGTCTCTCCCTTCGGCACATCCTGCCTCTTAACCTGGCTTCGGGACATTGCTGCTCGGGACCAGAGGGAGGAGGGGGCTCCAAGACCAAGGCTTTCTCTCTCCCAGCCTCCCCGGCAGGCTGCTTAGAGGACCCAGCGCCGAAGAGTCGGAGCTCCTGCCCCCGGGGAGGCGGCAGAAGCACACTATCAATTCCCAGGATGGGATTAGAGGGGCCATGGGGAGGGGCCGGCTGAACGACTCAGTCTTTCGGGACCAGGAAAGCCCAGCTCGATCAGGAGAGAGAAGCACCAGGAGGGGGTGGTCCGAGGACAGGAGAGAAGTTAAGAAGCCCAAACCACAAAGCAAGAAAGAGAACCTGGGAGGGGGCCAGGGAAAAGAGCAGGTGTTTACTGACTCCGAGAATAACCCACAGAGAAAGTGGAGTATCTCCAGGGTTTCTTTACCCGGACCGAGTGTAGAGAGGAATGTGGGGGAGGATTCGGAAGGAGTCCTAAAATGAACAGGATGTATCAGAAAGTCGGGAAAGGAGGGCACATGTCAAAGGACAGGTCATCGCAGTCTTCCCCAGGCTAAGGTGTGCGGGAAGGGGGCAATTGGAGCAAAAGTATGAGAGGTAAGACGGGAGGCTATGGACCGGAGACGGGACCTATCCTTTCCCAGACTGGATAAGGGTTTGTGGGATGAAGGTGGACACGGGTATGAGTTTGTTTCTTTGTTTTGTTTTGTTTTTCCTAGGGAGAGGTGGACAAGAGAAATTGCCCAAGTAAGTGAAAAGAGTACAGGAGACAACTAGCTGAAGGAGGGTGGAGGCTGCTCTGGTCATAGGGATGGTTGTGGGTCAGAGTAGAGGCAAGTGCCTCTTTGCTTCTGCATCCGAGAGAGAGAGAGAGAGAGAGAGAGAGAGAGAGAGAGAGAGAGAGAGAGAGAGAGAGAGAGAGAGAGCGCGAGAGCAAAGATGGGGGGGGGAGGGGGCGCTCAGAAGGAAAGCTAGGGAATCCCTACCACAAACTACCCACCACATTTTCAGAGAACAAAACAAAACATACAAATGGAGCAAAGTAAAAGGGGGCTAGAAGGCGGAAAATTGCAAATGCATGGAAATTCCCCAACTACCCCTAGAGCTTTTTTCCTGAAGATCCCCTACTCCCCAGAGGGGAGCCCCGGTGACCCGCTTCAATCCTCCCCGCCTCCGGGCACTGCCAGAACAGCGACTGCAAACAACCTGCTCAGCCCACAACCCCCTGCCCCTGCTCCTCCTCCTCCTCCTTTTCCCTGGCCCCGCACTCACATCTTCTCTCTAGCTACAGCAACGGTGCAGCAGCCCCCGTCCCTCCCACCCCTTCCCGGGTGCATCGCCCTGCACCGAAGCAGCAGTGCGGGGGAACAAAGGGACCCAGAGCCTCCACCCGCCCACACCCCACCCTCCTTCCGTCCCCATCCCCTAGCCTGTCCCAGGGCCAGCCGGCCTGTCCGCCCCAGGCGCCCTTTACCTGGTGCAGGGCCGCCAGCAGCGCTAGCAGCGGCAGCAGGGTCCACGGCGCTCCCGCTATCCGGCACATGGAGGCGAAGAGGGGCCGAGGAGGAGCCGGAGGCGGCGGTGGCAGGAGCAGCAGCAGCAGCAGCAGCAGCCGAGAGAGAGACGACTCCAGGCAGTTTTCCACACACACATACACACACACTCACACACACACACGCAACCCTCCCCCCCTTTCCCTTCCCCACCCCCACCCCCCCTTTCTCTTTCTCAACCTCTCCTCCCCGCCAATGGAGAGAGAGCGATGATGACAAATAGCGGAGCGAAGAGTCCGCGGGACTCGCACCAGGAGTAATAAAACAGAGCGAGAGATCAAGGGGAAGGATGCAGGAAGGAGGGTCTGCGTGCGCCTGTGTGTATGTGTATAGGCAGCGGCGGCAGCAGCAGGAGCCGAGCAGCGGAGCCGCTTCCTCTCCCGCTCTGGCGGCCGCAAGGATGGGTAGCAGCAGCGGCGGCCGCGACGGTTCCCCTCCGACCGGCTCACCAGCGAGCTTCCCCTCCCCTCTTTTGCTTCTTTAGGATGCGGAGAAAGCAGCCGGGCGGACGGCGTTCCCAGGCTGCTCCGTCACGCCAGATTTCTTTCCTTTTTTTCCTTTATGGGTACCCTCTCTTCACTGTTCCCCAGTGCAGTTAAAATGGAGAGGGAGAGACAAGCCGAGCCAAGCCGGGAGGGATTTTAGGGCCCGGAGGCGGTGGGATGCAAGTACAAAGGGCAGTAAGTAGTAGTAGGACCCTGGGCTGGTGCGCCGAGGTCCTCCTCCTCCGCGCTGTCGGATGTCGTCTCCTTTTCCTGGGTGCGGGGCGACTTATTTCTTTTCTCCCTTTTCTTTTTTCCCCTTTCCCTGCGAGTTCCAGGGAATTTTTTTCTCTCTCTTCTCAAAGCGACCCTGAGAGAGGAGAGGAGGGGAACGTAACCCTGCCACCGCCGCTAGCGCTGCTGCCGCTGGTGCTGCATACTCGCCCCTAAGATTGCCTCCCTTCTCCTTCACTTTCTCTACGGCTCACTCTCACGCTCTCGCTCCCTCCTCCTCCTCCTCCTCCTTCTCCTCCTCCTCCCAGCTTCTAGATCCTCCTCCTCCTCCTCCCCCGACCCTCCCCCGCACCCCTCCCCCTACCACACACACATCCACGCACACCCTGCGAACTCCGCTTCAAGAAGGATCACAATACCAAGCCCCACTGCCTGCGTCTTCCCCTTATGCCAGTCTGCTGGTGCTGCCGCTTCCAGCTTCTCTTTCTCTCTGTCCCCCCCTCCCTCCTGCTCTCTCCCTCCCCCTCCCTCCTGCTCTCTCCCTCCCCCCTTCCCCCCTTGGCTGATTCTCTCTGCCGGCTGCGTGGCCAATAGGAGACCAACAACCAGCAGCAGTAGCCCAGCCCGGATCAACAGCAGCCGCCCACACCTCCAGCACTAACAACCCCGGGTTTTTTCTTTTTCTTTTTTCTTTATTTCTTTTCTTTTCTTTTTTTCTTTTTCTGCAGGATGAGGGGGATCACTGGAGGGAATGTGTGGGGTGAGAGAAGGGAGGATATCCGCCGAGGGCCAGGCTTGCAGAAATAAAATAAAACTTGCGCAGTAACTTGGTTTGGTTTGTTGCACGGGGCTATTATATTTTAAAGGAAGGCTGGGGAATCTGGGGGAGGGAGAAATGCTTCCTCTGTAACCTAACACACGCACCTCCCTCTCCTTTTGTAATTCTTTCTAGATCTGTTATTTATGGGGGAGGGAGGAATACAGCAAACTACAGGCCGGTGCAAAACCAATCTTGGCCATTGTTGTCTGTGGCGATTGCAATGAGCCACCTGCTGGGAGGGGAGATTGAAGGCAGCGGCAGCCGCTTAGGCTCTGGGTTGGCTTTTACACCTACCTCTCCACCTCCTACCCGGAGAGATGTTATTGGAACGCTGGAAGTTTTTCTTGCATCTCCTGGGGGGGAGAGGGGGGAAGGGGGTTGCTCGGGTTTTGTTTTGTTATTTTAATTGGGGATGACTAGTTTTATATTTCCAAACGCTTATTGGTTTGTAAACAAACTTGGACTCCCAACTACAACAGAAAGGTGCCCGGAGGTACCTCCTGGACTCTCAACAAATCCTGGGTTGTCTTACCAAAGGGAGAGAAAAAGGAAGTCAGGATAGACTGCGCCCGAATTGAGTTTTTCCTCCACTTCAAAGCGGTCTAGAGGCCTTGAGGTGGAGGCTTGACAAGTTTGGATCTTGCAAACTTTTTAAGCTGGATTTCACTTGGGGAACTGATTGTTCAGAAAAAGGTTTTTAAATTTAACATGTAAAAGAAAATTCAAATCTAATATAAATGTTTCCATAAATATTTGGAACTTTTACATTCGGTGTAGTCAAGGATAATTTTTGCACGTGTTGCCTGTTTTTCTTGAGAACTGGAAATCCCTTTTTTATTTCAATCTACTGGTTACTTAGGAACCATGACAAACCTGTATAAGTCAATACTAATTTAAATTATATATTTTAAATAAATATCAAATAGTCATTTTAAAGCTATTTTAAAAAATCTTTCCTCCTGGATTTTTTTTTTTGGCTTAAAAAGTTTTCAGGGATGTTTTCTTAATGAAATTAAAAAGTTAAAGGCTAATCTGGTGATGCAATACTTGTGAGTGTTATCTTCAATTTGAGTGTGTGGTTTACCCCCACCCACGCACCTAGGTAAATTCACTTGTAGAATCCATTTCGGGTCTGCCAGACCTTTGTTCTTAAAAATGAATACAACTAAATGGCTCCTCCTAAGGGTAGTTGGAAAAGCCCTTCCTTTAGTGAGTAGATTGAGTCTTAAAATTTAGGATTAGAATCCTGGCTCTACTCCTTAAAGAGTAATGGTAAACAAGTCATTTAACTTTTCTTACCCTCAATTTCCCCACCTGCAAAAGAAGTATTGTCTTTAGTTTATAATCTTAAAGGGAGTGAATGCCTATGTGGGTGCGTGCCTGCGTGCCCCCAAACTGGATTGCAGAGGAAACCAAGTGAAATCAAAATGTTATTTCCCTCCCCCCATCCAAATTCACAGGCTCCACATTAAGAACCCCCATTTCACAGAATTACCTGGGGCACTGAGAGGTTGTAATTTTGTTCTTGGTCTTCTAGACCTCTGCCCATGGCAAGATAAGAAGCCTAGTCTTACAGAGCCTGCCTCTCAGAAATTTATTTAGTTAAACATAATAACAAGATGTGCAAGTAGCTATTTGAGAATATCACTGGTTGTTCTTTTGATTCCAAAATGTTACTATCAGATCCTGTACTTAGGAACTGGATTTTAAAAAACCTAAAAATGGGATGAGCAGGCCTCATAATCTCAGTTAGACAAATACTTTAAACATTTGAACAAAGTCCTCAGCCAGAATTTAAAGACAGCCAGTGGAATGTGTTGTCCTTTTTTGTTCCTATCCTAATGGTTAAACAAATCTCTTTTACCCTTCACAACAATCCCTTACTACAGTTTGGTAGAGCTTTCTCCTCTGGATGTCACCCCCAGTCTCAACAAACACCCAAGTCCTTTATAAATTAAACTCTTAAAATCTGTCTCATAATTGTCAGTCAACTAAGTTTCTGCAATTCTAATAAACTTAGACAACAGCTGTGTGAGGTAGGAACTACAGTTATTTCTTCTGCCCAGTTTATCTGAGATTGCCCTCTATAGTTCACCAGACCTGAATTATTTTGGTAGCCTAATGACTTTCATTCTGATCACATGATCAGCCCAGCCTAGCTAATCTGCCAATGGGTTAGCCTTTGATCACAGGGAATGTCTAACCTCTAAAATCCTTGTCTCGGGAGCCTTTGTACAACTATTTGATGTTTAATGAGAGGAGATCTAGTAGTGAATGAAACTTGTTATAATCTGAATGCATGTCAGGAACAGGCCTAGTTTTAAATCTAAATCGCTTAGTATTATTTAGTAGGACCATTAATTGCTGGGTACAGGTGGTGATTAAGCCCTCGGGTTTTTAGCAGCTGCTTATACCTAAGGCCATGTGAAAAATAGACCATCAGAGCTGTCTGTTCCTTGGGTGATAGAAATCAGGGGCCCTGATTATAAGACTTTATCATTTACACAGTGCTTTAAAGTTTGCAAAATGCTTTACAAATGTATCTCATTTTATCCTCTCAACAACCCTGAGGAGGTAAGTGCTATTTAGGGTCCCTATTTTACAGATGAGAACAAAGTTTGAGTGACTTACCCAGTTACCTTAATATAAGTGTCTGCCTATATTTGAACTCAGGTCTTCCAAACTCCAGAGCCAGTACTCTACAAGGAAGAAACTATATAGATCATCTAAGCCAATCCTCTTGTTTTACAGACAAGGAAAATGAATGCCAGAGAGGGGAAATGACCAAAGTCACCTGACTAGTTACCAGTTACCTGATCAGGCCCCTGACCTTCCGACTTCCAGTCCAGTACTCTTTACAAATCAAACTCTGGGATAGTTGGGCAGTGACTCAGGGAGGCAGACAAATGGAGGATTCTATTAGGCATACAATGAACTCCACTCCCACCATTAGCAGGTCAAACAGTTATACTAGATATTTGGTGAAATCGATTCACCAAACATTTGTGAAAGTTTTACCAAGTACTACGCCAAAATAAATAAACACCAAAAAGAAACAGTCTCTTCAACTCTAAATTTTAGAGAAGGGTCATAAGCAAATTATTAAATTTTCCATGGGAGGATTTACAACCTCAGAAATCCAAATCAGGGCTTGATTTATTGTTTTTTTGTTTAGATTTTTTTAAAGTGAGGGAACATGTTGATGCATATTAAACTTAAAAATGTGTTGTGTATGGGGGCGGCTAGGTGGCGCAGTGAGTAGAACATCGGCCATGGAGTCAGAAGGACCTGAGTTCGGATGCGGCCTCAGACACTTAACACACACAAACAAAAAAAACCTAGTCGTGTGACCTTGGGCAAGTTACTTAACCCCAATTGCCCTCCAAAAAAAAAAAAAAGCAAAAAAAAATGTGTTGTGTGCACATTTAGGAGGGAGGTGAGGGAGAGCTGGGAGACCTTAGAGATCATTTCTTACAAAGAAAGAAGCTCAGGGCAAAGAGGAAAAGTGAATTGTGAAATATTACAGATATTCCATGAGGGAATTTACACCAGAGCCTTGATCTTGTTACTCCTTCCCAGTTCATCTTGCTTTCCAATGTACCATGATTTCGCTTTTTATAAGAATGTTGGTGACAGGAAGGATAGAAACACAGACACAGAGAGATTTGCCCAGGGATATTATACTTTCTTTAGGATGTTTCCCATATCCATGTATCCATGTAAAATTTGAATCCTGCTTCTGCTATATGCTGGCTATGTGATCTTGGACAAACTACTTAACTTTTTTTTTTCTTTTTGGAGGGGGAAGACAGGGCAAATGGGGTTAAGTGACTTGCCCAAGTTCACAGGGATAGTAAGGGTTAAAGGTCTGAGGTCAGATTTGAACTCAGGTCCTCCTGACTCCAGGGCAAGTGCTCTATTCATTGAGCCAACTAGCCACCCCAACCACTTAACTTCTTTGACACTCAGTTTTCTTTTCTGTAAAATCCTGGGGAGTGAAGATAGAATGATCCAGAGGATCGAAGCCTATCCAGCTCTAGGGCTATGATCCCTTACCAAGTTTTGTTAACTCTAGCCCATTTCAGGACAAGGGGACATCAAGTGCTCCAAGTCAACCAGTTAAGGAGTATTTTTAAAGTGCCAGGTCAGAGACATGAAGATAAAGCTTAGTCCCTGCCCTAATCACAGTTCTAATTGTTCCATTGGAGAGACAATAAATTCAGTAGCCCACACTCTGCCCTGTCATTCTACCCTAAAGAAAATTTATGCCTGGTGTTGGATGGTGGACTTATGTACCCAAGTCCAAGTCGATCATGTTTGAGATACTTTGGTCCAGCACTTCTTAAACTGTGGGTATATGGTTCTATAACTGAATGTAGGGGTCAGGAAAAATTTGGCAACAGTAAAAAGTCTGAACATTCAATGACCAAAAATTAATTCATAATCAAACTGGTAATGAATCCAGGGTGTTTCTGGCAGCCCTTGCCCATGTTGCATTGAGCAACTTCACTACAGCTTTGGTTCTGAACTTAGAACATGCATACCTTGCACTGCATATGCAGCGGCATGCAATGCCAATGAACATGGCCAGAAATACGTTGGCTCAGATTTAAAGACTATTTTATGTTATGAATTGCAGTGTTTTTTTACTGCACATACAAAATCGTTAAATGAATTTTGGCTTAGGATTAGAACAGAATTTCCAACAATTTTTGAAATGGCCCTAAACATACTTCTGCCATTTTTGCTACATATTTATGCGAAGCATTATTCTCAGAATTGATGATTATAAAATCAAAATATCAATCATCTCTGAAAAATGTTGGAAATGTGCTACCTCCTGCACTATCAGATATTCCCCCCGAAATTTAATTCTTTATGTAAAAATAAACAACTACATCCTTATTAGCATGCAAATTTGCTTTTGTCTTTAATAAATGGTAAAAGTATACGTATACCAAATTACCAAATTTCTTTATGATTTATTATCAATAAATGTTTGATTTGCATGCCTATTTTATATACCTATATACCTAGAAACAAGTAAAAATTTCTCGGGCAAAAAGGGATTGAGAGTGGAAAAAGTTTTGGTTTAGACTACTAGGCTTCTAAACTACCTCATTGACTCTGGCCACCCGACTACTACTTTCTCCATCCTATTTCATATCCAAAGGGCCTAAGTAATTTATTCAGTCAAAAGATCTTGCCCAGGGTTTTCAATTTTACATCCCATTAGTGTACTGCTTAATTCTGTATGCTTGCAAAGTACAGTATCAGGATTTAGTGATCGCTTTAAACTTGAAACTGCCTGTGAAGATTTTGATGATTTCCTAAGCATCTTAATGCTATAATAATAATAAATATATGAAATTAGGAAAGGATCACTATAACATTTCACTGTGTATATGTAGGACTAATGCTAGATTAAAATCTCATCTTTTTAATGAACTTACATCAGTACACTTTTATGTTTAAATGTATTAGATAGTGCTTTTGTAGGTAACAAACTGAAAGAAAATGAAAAGGTAAGATTAGATATATCCAGTTTGTATCACCTCTAGTTTGGAGTTAGTATATTTTTCACATTTGGAGATGACATTCTTTTTTTTTAAGGGTCTTAATGTTTTTTTTTATTTTTTTAATGTATTCATTTACTTTTAGTTTACAACTTTCAGTTGCACAATCCCTTGAGTTCCAAATTTTCTTCCCCTCCTTTCCTCCCTCCTCTCCCCCATGGCAGCATATGTTCCACAAATACCTTCACATTAAACATTAGTCGTTGTAAAGAAGAATTATAACCAATGGAGTGAACAATAAGAAAGAATGAAACAAAATAGAAGATGAGAGAGCAAGTAGTTTGCTTCAATCTGCATTCAGACTCTAGTTCTTTCTCTGGATGTGGATATTCTTTTCTATCATGAGTCTACCTTGCATTGCTGAGAGGAGCCTAGACTATCAAAGTTAGTTGTCACATATACAATGTGTCTGTAATTGTGTACAAAGTTCTTCTGGTTCTGCTCTCCTCACTCAGCATCAGTTTATATAAGTCTGGAGATGACATTCTTTTTTTTTTTTTTTTAAAGCAATTGGGGTTAAGTAACTTGCTCAAGGTTACAAGGCTAGTCATTATTTATGCGTGGGTGCTCTTTTTCTGAGGCCGGATTTGATCTCAGGTCATCTCACCTCGGCGGCCGGTGCTCTTACTCACTGCGCCACCTAGCCGCCCCTTTAGGGCAATTGGGGTTAAGTAACTTGCCCAAGGTTATAGGGCTAGGTTTTTGTTTGTGTGGATTAAGTGTCTAAGGCCAGCTCCGAACTCAGGTCCTTCTGACTCCAGGGCCGGCGCTCTATTCACTGCGCCACCTAGCCGCCCCATGGAGATGACATTCTTAATGCTCTCATGAAAATAATAAAATCATAAATGTTATATGTGTATATATACACACCAGGTGGCATAGTAGATAGAGTATAAGACCTGGAGTCAGGAAGATGGCCTCAGATGTTTACCTTAGATGTGTGACTCTAAACAAGTCATTTAGCCCTGTTTGCCTCACCCATAAAATGAGCTGAAGAAGGGAATGGCAAATCACTCCAGTATCTTTGCCAAGAAAACCCCAAAATGGGGTCACAGAGAATTGGACAAGGCTGAAACTACTGAACAAAAGCACAGATAAAGGTCATGTATACATGTGACATATACAAACATGCATTTTGTCTTGCTGTTGGACTTTGATGACTGGAGGAGAACTTGGCTTAGTTCTACTCTAATTGACCCACAAATCAAGACAATCATCCTCATACTGTTATTGGTCTTCTTTGAGAACAAAGGACAAACATCAACATATATGTATGTGTGTGTAAATATATGCATATACCCTATATGTGTGTGGATGGATACACACACACGAACACACACAGACAATGACAACCGCCACTACCACTACCACCACCACCACTGGCAGCTGAATAGAGTACTGGGCCTGGAGTCAGAAGTGACCTTGAGGTCATCTAGGCCAGTTTACTCATTTTGCAGGACCTTCACAGTAATCTAGCCTAACTCCTTCATTTTACAAATGAGGAAACAGAGGTCCAGAGAGGTTAAATGAGTTGTCCAAAGTCACACGAGGTTTTACGTGGCAGAGCTGAGATTCCCAGGTCTTTTGACTGAAAATTCAATTTCCTTTTTCTACTGTTCCAGGCTGACTCCTCACTGGAAGCATAATTTCTTATGGTCTAAAACAATATCTTGAATTAGCATCATTAAAAGTTACAAAATTAAGTTTAATAAAGTCTACAATTGTGAGACACTATACAGAATGAAAAAAAAGTAATACTAAAAAATATGGTAACTTCTAGAACTGCCAAGAATTTATTTTTTTTAACTCCTCTGTACTTTAAAGTCACGATTCTGGCTTAGGGAAACTTTTGAAGACCATAGTTTCTGAAACACAGATACCAGAGTTTGATGAAGAGCAAAAAAGAACTGTAGCTGATGTTAGGTTTAAATGTAACTTTTCCTCATTTAAAGTCAGTGCAAAGGACCAAACATGATCCATGGCATGAGCAGTCCTTGCTTCTATTCCCAGGGCCACTGATTGTATAATCTTGGGCATTCTACTTTGCATCTATTTCCCAAGCTATATAATAAATATATAAGACTACCTCGCAAAAAGTCATATTGTGAGACTTAAGGAAATAATGTCTACCAAGCATATTGAGTTTGTCAGAGAAAGACAGTAGAGAGATAAATGATGCTAAGACATAAAAGTGTGTGTTCCATTATTGTTTGATGAATATTTGGCTTTATGTCAAAAGATCAATCATATTATGATGTGATACAATCAACATACCACCAAATGCTTTGTTATAGCTTACATTTTAATGTTCTTCATTTTTCCTTATATATCTCAAGCACATTATTTTTAGTTAAGTGTATCTTAGTCATACTTAAGATACTATATCTAGATATCTATAACAATGCTTTCCAAGCTTTTTTGATCATATTCCCCGATGACAAAAAGAGCATATTTCCTTAATATCTGTATATATGTTTATTTCTGTTATATACATACTATGCAATAATAATTATAAACATTATACAACTTACACATACACAAATAGAAAGTTAACAAGAATGAGATAAAGAGGAATCACATTTGATCTAGAGTCAAGTGGGGGGCACTAGGATTTATTGAGTAGGAAAGTGACATGGTTAGACCTGCATTTCAGGAAAATCATTTTGGCAGCAGTGTGAAGAATGGATTGGAGTAGGGAAAAAAAAATTTGGCAAGGAGAAAAAATTAGAAGATTGTTGTAGTAGTCCAGGCAAGAAGTGATAAGAGCTTGAACTAAATTAGTGACAATGTGGATGGAGATAAGGGAACAGATATGAAAAATATGAAAACAGAAACAAGATTTGGCTACTGATCTGCTATATGTCCAATAGCGGTGTGAGGTAGAAAGTGCTTGTGCTAATGAGCATGGCCACTCTTCCCTCATTCCTCTCTGTTTTTCCCTTAATTATGGTCTTTCTCTCTAGTTACCTGCCTCTGAGGGATGTAGAAGGGGATGGGTTTCCTTAAAGAATAGAAAGACACTTCATCCAAAGGCAGCAACTCCTGCTTCCACTTACCAAATCTCCCACCACACTATTGCCTTCTTTTTCTTTACCTAGAGGAATCCAAGATGACCTTGATTCATTTTGTTCTCTGCTTTTAGAGAATTCAATGTTATAATTTCAGTAAAAGTCTCTCTGGTTCTTTTCAAGCCCACAGTTAGTATCAGCACCTAACAATTTTTAAAAATTTATTTATTTACTTTTAGTTTTCAACATTCACCTTTACAAGATTTTGAGTTTTAAATTTTCTCTCCTTCCTTCTCTTCCCCTCTCCCCTCCCCAATACGGCATGCAATCTGATATAGGCCGTACACATAAAATCATAGCAAACATATTTCCACATTAGTAATGTTGTAAAGAAGAAATAGAACCAAAGGGGGAAAAAAACAAGAAAGAAAAAAAGGAAAAACAATATGCTTCACTCTGCATTCAGATTGTTCTTTTTCTGGATGTGGATATTATTTTCCATCGGAAGTCTTTAGGAATTGTCTTAGATAATTTCATTGCTGAGAAGAGCTAAGTTTATCAAAGTTGGTCACACAATGTTGCTGTTACTGTGTTCAATGTTTTCCTGGTTCTGCTCACTTCACTCAGCATCAGTTCATGCAAGTCTTTGCAGGTTTTTCTGAAGTCTGCCTGCACATCATTTCTTATGGAACAATAGTATTCCATTACATTTATATACCACAACTTGTTCAGCCATTCCCCACTTGATGGGTATCCTCTCAGTTTCCAATTCTTGGCCACCACAAAAAGAGCTGCTATAAATATTTTTGTTCATATGGGTCCTTTCCCCATTTGTATGATCTCTTTGGGATACAGACCTAGAAGTGGTATTGCTGGGTCAAAGTGTATGCACAGTTTTGTAGCCCTTTAGGCATAGTTCCAAATTGCTCTCCAGAATGGTTGGATCAATTCACAACACTACCAATATAATGCATTAATGTTACAATTTTCCCACATTTTCTCCAACATTTATAATTTTCCTGTTTTATCATATTAGCCAATCTGATAGGTTTTATCATATTAGCCAATTTTACTGTCTGTTAAAATTGTTTCCCAGCTTTCTGCTTCCCTTCTAATCTTGGTTACATTGGCTTTGTTTGTGCAAAACCTTTTTAGTTTAATGTAATCAAGATTTTCCGTCTTGCATTTCATAATGTACTCTATCTTTTGTTTGGTCACAAATTCTTCCATTCTCCATAGATCTGACAGGTGAACTATTCCTGCTCTCTTAATTTATTTATGATATCATCCTTTATGTCTAAATCATGTACCCATTTTGACTTTATATTGGTATATAGTATAAGATGTTGGTCTATTCCTAGTTTCTGCCATACTATTTTTCAGTTTTCCCAGCAGTTTTTGTCAAATAGTGAGTTCTTATCCCAGAAGCTGGAGTCTTTGGGTTTATCAAAAAGTAGATCACTATGTCTATGTCTTTTGTACTTAGCCTATTCTCCTGATCCACCACTCTTTTTCTTAGCTAGTACCAAGTAGTTTAGATGATTGCTGCTTTATAATACAATTTTAGATCTGGTATGGAGCCCCTAGTAATTTAAAAAGTTTTCTTGTCTCTTTTCATATAGCTAATCAAAACCTCCTACTCCCCTATATCATTTAATAGTTCTAAATATATACACACACTTAATGATGTCTTAGAGAAACTAGCCTCTTTTTTTCCCCAGAACAAATGGCCAGTATAGAAAATGAGCAAACTTGTTTTTTAAGAAATTAATGGGGAGGTTTAATGAGATAGGGGTAGAAGTTCCTCCAGTCTTGTTTTCCTTCAACAGAGAGCAGCCACAGTCTCTCCCCTTTCCTTCCTAACGTTTGCTCTCTGGCAAATTGTTGGTCATGGGAATGGCCATTCTTATCCTCCTTTCCTCTCTTACTCATGTCATGAAGAAATTATGTCCTGCCTCTGATTCCTCTCTGGATTCCATTTCTAAATCTTTATACTTCATCTCCCTTGCCACAGCAGCCTCCTCAACCTGAAATATTCTTTACTCCTGGACTTTCACTAAAAGTACAATCTGCCTAGGGTCTCTTCCCCTGATTGGCTGGTCCCTGCCAGAACCTTTAAAGGAAACCACCTAGACTAGCCATATCGTCTTCAATCTCTTTGGGTTCTATTTTTGACTCCCTAGGCTTTCTCTACCATGTGCCAGGTGGTATCTTCCCTATTCCCACCCTTCAGCTTCTCTTTACATATTGCTTTCTTTCATTAGACTGTAAGCAATTTGAGGGCAGGTACTGTCTTTCTGCTTATATTTGTATTCCTAACACTTAGCACAGTGCCTGGTCCATAGTAAGCCTTAGTGAGTACTTGTTGAGTTGATCCCCATATCTGTTACTTAGCTCTCATTTATTCAGAGATTTCTATTTTCTCTCTGCTTAAGGACAAGGGAAAGAAGTGTCTTTTCCTTGGTTACTGCCCTAAATGATCATCGGATCAAAATATTCTAATGATTTCTATCTCATACATTAGGCTTACATTCAAAGTCCTTGGGTTAAAGAAGAACTATGAGTAGAGGTGGGATGTGGGAAAGTGAGAAGCTGAAGATGAGACCAGAATTTTAAAAACCTAGATGATGGGGAAAATGGTGGTGCTATCAACAATAATAATGAAAAATGTAATATGATGACCTCTGTAATCCAAACAAAAATCAATTCATGTCTGCTCACCCTTTGTGACTCACTGTGTGTGTGTGTGTGTATGTATATATAGAGAGATATAGATATAGATATAGATATAGATGTGCCATCTAAAATGAAAAGAGGAAGGGTGGGACGCTAACAATAAAGTGATCTAGAAGTAGGGAGTGGGGTTGGAGTTTTGCAGTTGCTTCTGAGCAGCTTCTATGGGTGGTTGATGCCTAAAACCTGATCTACTTTTATTTTTTTTTATTTTTTTTATTTTTTTATTTTTTTAAAGCAATTGGGGTTAAGTAACTTGCTCAAGGTTACACGGCCAGTCATTATTTGTGTGTGGGTGCTCATTTTCTGAGACCAGATATGATCCTGGGTTGTCCCAACTCCAGGGCTGGTGCTCTTACTCACTGCCACCTAGCCGCCCCTTGATCTACTTTTTTAAAAAATGTCCTGCAAAACTTGACTTTTGCAATTGTGAGGGCTCCCACTTCTCTGGCTTCATTTGTTCTGTCTTGTAGGTTAATAAGCCCCCTAGGAGCTCCATCTCTTCCTTCTAAAACTGGCAACCTAGAAAAGGTTTGCAGGACATTACTTTATCCTCAAGTTGTTGTTGTTTTTTTCCACTGCGGCTAGGTGGCGCAGTGAGTAAGAGCGCCTGCCTCGGAGTTGGGATGACCTGAGATCAAATCCGGCCTCAGAAAATGAGCACCCACACATAAATAATGACTAGCCATGTAACCTTGAGCAAGTTAACCCCAATTGCTTTAAAAAAAAAAACAACTGTCTTGTGACGGGGGCAGTGAAATAAAAACAAAAGATACTAATTAACTTTTTTTTTCCAATTCTGATAACTCTTCACTGATCAAATGAAACACCAAGTACAGGACACCAGAATCAGAGAGCTTTACCTTGGACATCATCTTAATCTGTGTGGACTCCCATATACAGTCCATAGCAAAAATCTATACATCCATAATACTAAGTTTATTTGTTTACCCTCCAGCCTTTGGTTAAATTCTATCATAACTCAGTTCATTCATTGACCAAAAACACACCCCTTTAAACATATTTTTCTTCCTCCCTGTTTTTTCCTTATTCCTTATTCCTAATTCCTCATTCACCATCATTCCAAGAATTTATGACTACTTAGAAAAGTCTGAGGCTATCCAAACTTACTTGCAAATAGTCAAAGCTACATATAAATGGTAAATCACCCAACATTGCACACATGATAACCCTTATATATTGGAGACCAGGCAGGACTTCCTGCTCAAAACCTATACAAAAATACACCATCAAGGAGAGAAAAAGTCCCAACCCAGTCACTCAGGTAATAAGCAGTATAGGCTACTGAATAAGCTTATCTCCCTCACTTATCTTCCATTAACTCACTACAAAGCTAAAATTAACCCATGACATTCTTACCTTCCTCCATTAATTAAAAGGAGGCAAAATAAATATGCAGTCTGTAAGACCCTTGGCATATGGAGGCAACAAAGCCACCTTTAGTACCTGGTAGACTTGGAGGACCACAGGTCCAAGAAAAGGGCGTGAGATGGGTCATGCAGCTGGCCTGTAATATCCCATCAAGCTACAATCTTGAACTCCAAAGAGGCATCCTAGGGAAAAGGAAAATCTACAAATTCACAAATGCATTGTCTTCCATTAAGTTTGTCAGGGACTGGGCTAAAAGAAAGGAAGAACAAATGACTAACATAAGAATTATACTTAGGGGGCGGCTAGGTGGCGCAGTGAGTAAGAGTGCCGGCCTCGGAGTTTGGATGACCCGAGATCAGATCCGGCCTCAGAAAATGAGCACCCACGCATAAATCAAATGACTAGCCGTGTAACCTTGAGCAAGTTACTTAACCCCAATTGCTTTAAAAAAAAAAAAAAAGAATTATACTTAGACTGATTTTTTTCTTTGAATGAAACAAATTGTCATTAAAGATCTATAGTCCCTTCTGCATGTTGTTTTCCTGCTTCAGATCTACTACTGCCTCCAGGTTTTACATAATATCCTAAAGCTCAGACAATTATTATCTCTATTATCTTGCAAAGGGTCATAAATTTAGAGCTGGAAGGGACCTTTTAAAGTCCTTATGTATACCTTAGCCATCTTTATCTCCTGTACTGTTTACAGGATATTCTCTCTTTGTTTCCCTCAAACAGTAGAGTATGCTAAGAACACATTTTCTTTCCTCAACTTTGTTCATTTTTTCTTCACCTATTAATCACTTACCCATGTCATGCTCCACTCCACCCTTCTGGAACCTGGGCATGGCAACAGGGCTCTGTAGGAATTGGTGATTGCACTAGGGACCTATCTTTGGGGGAGCTTTCATAGTTCTGAAAATATTCAGAAATCTGATATCCAAGAGCTGACATTTATTCATGTTCCAAATGTTTCCTTTAATTTCTTTTTTTAATGGGGGAAACTTTTTTGAATAAGTTTGTATTGTCTGGTTGTTTTCCCCATTGGATAAATAAACTTTTGTCACAGATCCAACTGGCTCGCAATTGATTCATCTTGGTGAGAAGCAAGATGGTATGATGAAAAGAGAATTGGCATTAGAAACAGAGGCCCCATGCCTCATTTACTTGTGTGATTTTAGACAAATCACTTCATTTCTTGGAGCCTCCATTTCTTAATATCTAAAATGAGGGGATTTGACCAGATGGCCTCTAATGTCCTTTCCAGCTTCAAATCTATTATCCTTTGAACTGATACTTCAGATATGTGGCATCGCCCAAATGTAAAAGCGAAGTAGTATTCTGGGGAAAAACAAAACAAAAACAAAAAACCATTAGGTGTGGAGTCAGAAGATCTTAGTTTCAATGCTCTGTAACTATTTACCTATGTGAATTTAAGCAAATCATTTAACTATTCCAGATTTAAGTTTTCTAATCTGAAGGGTTGGACCAGAATCAAGACAAATAGGTGTTAAAACACACAGCTGGGGGCCTGCAACATCACCAAGCAGAGACCGAAACCAGATTAAAATGTAAGTAGGAAATATTTAACAAAATAAATAAAAATACAATAGAATATAGATAATGTTAACATATGGTTTTCTAAATTAATATGGAACCTGAAGGGATCCATATGTGCTCCTTTTCTATTTGAGTTTGACACCACTGGACCAGATAATCCTGTTCAATTCAGCCTATAATTTAGTCTGAGACACTGTCATCTGAGTCCCTCCTTAATGAGATAGAACTGCCTCAACTTGTACCTGAAAGGAGCCCAAGTTCTCTTAGAAATCGAGCATTAACTCTACAAGCTATGTTCCCTTAAAAAATACCAACTATCTCAAAGAAATCAAATAAAAGAGAAAAAGGACCTATTGTACAAAAATATTTATAACAGGTCTCTTTGTGATGGTAAAGAATTGGAAATTGAGGGGATGCCCATCAATTGGGGCTTGGCTAAACAAATTGTGGTGATTTCAATGGAATATGGAAGGAATTCTTATACTCTAAGAAATAATGAGCAGGATGGTTTCAGAAAAACCTGGGAAGACTTCCATGAACTGTACAAAGTGAGCAGAACTAGGAGAATGCTGTACACAGTAACAGTAATACAGTCCCAGCGATCAAGTGAGAAAGGCTTAGCTACTCTGATCAAGACAATGATTCAAGATAAGGACTCAGGATGAGAAATGCTATGAAAGAACTGATGAATTCTGAGTGCAGATTGAACCATATCTTTTAAACTTTATTTTCCTTGTTTCTGGGTATGTGTCTTCTTTTGCAATATGCCTAATATGGAAATATGTTTTGCATGACTTCACATGTATAAACAATATATTTCTTGTCTTCTCAAGAGGTGGGAGAGGGGAGAGAAAATTTGAAACAAATTGTTAAAAAATGAATGTCAAAACTTTTTAATGTCATTGGGAAATATTTAATGAAATAAATAAAAAATATTTTTAAAAGAAAATTTAACAGTTTACTATCTGGAACCTATACAAGCAGGCTTAAGTACATTCCTGTACCCAGGTTTTCTGCGTTGAAATTCAACACATTTTCTATTATATAAATTGTGCAAGCAACAGGTTACATTTGCTTTTCACTCATTCATATGTTTAATAATTAAATGAATGCAAACTGTGGTGAGCATGAATAAAGGATTGAGGCATAGTAAGGCAATAAATGGAAAAGTTAGTGAATTGTCAGTCTGAAGATTTGGGTTCAAATCTCAGCTGATGTAATTACTATTTGTGTGTTTTTAGGTAAGCCACTCAACTTCCTTTGGCTTCAGTATCCTCTTCTGTAAAGAGAGCAGATTGGGCTAATTGTTCCCTAAGGTTCCTTCCCATTCTAATTTCTAGCATTGGATCCAGTGTACTAGCAACAGGCATAGATACAAAGGACACTCAATATATATTAATTGATAATGGTGGTCACTTAAATTAGAAATTTTGTAGGGGCAGGAAATAAAACCTTGACTGCAGTATTTAATAATTAATTGGTCACCACTGTCTGCTTAATATAAACCTTCTTTCAACCATCTGAAATCCTGTGAAGTAGAATTCCTCTACCCATTATTCAGCAATGTGTCATCAATTTGCCTCCCCTACCAGTATGATGATTCAGGTCTGGAGTTCAAAGTGATAGTGAGTATAGGATCTGTTTAACAGATGCCTAGGAAATTCATTCAGTCTCTCACTGGGAGTTGTCTTTCCAGAGAATGTAGTCTTCTAAAGAAATGTATTTTCTTCTGTTAGCCTCTCCAGTTTAACTTTCAGATTAAAGAAAGTTTGACCATTTTACTAGTATAATAAGGATTTGAGAACTGACTGGCATTCTGGGTTGTAATTCAGAGTGATAAGGATTCCCTCTATTTATAACTCTGAGAGTAATTTGGACTGTCATAATCTTTGAGCCAGAAGGGGAACTTGAGTCATAACCAAGAGTTTTGAAAGAGATCTACATACCCATTGTAAGAGAGCAGACTGAGAGGAAGGAGTGGGGTCTTAATGAGTCAAACTGGAATGAATCAGTTGCCCAAGGGAAACAGCCAACGAAAGGAGAAACTAAAAAGAGAAGGGAATTGAAGCCCAAGAGGGAGACATCAAGGTGGGCCATTAGGCATCCAGTTGTACTGACCTTTTCAAGGACTGGGAAAAGTTCCAAAAAAGGCCTGCTTTTTTTTTTTAAAGTCAACTTTCCCTCCCCATGCCTGTTCAGTAATGATATAGTCATATTTTCTGCTGCTTTCTTTTACCTAAACTTCTGTATCCTGGCTTTGATTCAACTATGGAGAGGTCAGGGGTTAGCTGGTGTCATGGCACTGTTATCTACCAGGTTTTTCCCCACATCCCACAATATAGTTAGGTTAGTTTTTCCCTGAACACTGATAAAGCTGTCCCTGGGACATGATTGGCCCAGAGAACCAAGATAAGCTGTGCTTCCCTTGATTACAATGTTGTAGAAGCCTTGGTCATAATGATGTGGTTTCCTGATCACTTTGGGGAGTAGAAGGACCACCCATGTGCTACTGGGACCCTTCTGACTTGGTAGGTGTTCTAAGATCAGGTAAGTAGAAACATCCTGAACTGCTGACCAGACATGAGGGGGAGCTCCTACTACTCAAGCTAAGTGCCAGAATATCTTTGTTGAACATTCTTTCTATGCTATAGCTAAGTAATCATCCTTTTGTAAACTATTGAATGACCTATCAGTACCTTATTTCATTCTAACCTATGCATATTAGAAAATGTTCTGCACCTTGGTCTTAGATAGTTGCCAGGGGTCACTAAGATTTGCCTTGAATTAACATCATGATGCTGGCCTGAATTAGGCCAACCCTAAACATTTGAAGTTACACAAAAATTTATTTGGGGTAGATAACCAAACTTCTCTGAATGTTAGAGACTTTCTTAACTGGGAACTCTGAGCTACTGTGATTACACTCCTAACTTTTAATTTTATAAAACTCCATAAAAAGCAGAGGAGGGAACTATACTAAAGGCCATAATAGTATCCCTAAGCAAAAATGATAGCAAATGATGGCAACAGGGTATAGTTAATTAAATCTCTAGAGAAATGTATAGGATGGAGAGGGGGTGACCAAAGAAAAGATTACATGCTAAATCACTCCTATTTAGGACAGCAGCAAGACCTCGGAAAGAATTCTGCTCATTCACGCTCTCTCTCTCTCTCTCTCTCTCTCTCTCTCTCTCTCTCTCTCTCTCTTTCTGTCTTCTCAGATTATCATGTAGATGGTAATGCACATGAAATCTCTTATTAATTGTCCATCCTTAAATATACGAAAGGGAAAACCTTCCCTGTAGGACAGGGATTGTTGTTGAACTTTATAGGGGCTTTGTCTACTACCAAAACCATAAGAATGTTTACAAAAGGATGACAAAAGGAAAAAAGGGAGCAGATTCAGAACTGGTCAGCATAGAATAAAGGATACCATGTAGAGGAAGTATTTTGTTGTTGTTGTTGTTGTTGTTGTTGTTGTTTTTGACAGACCAGAGGTACACAATCATGAAGACTAGAATGAGAATTTTTAGCTTAATGTGAATTGCAAGTGATAGTCTGTGAACAGAGGAGATAAGTTCATATTCTTCATGCTCAAGGAAAATCTTGGTCACTGTAGCCTAGTTAAGTAAATCTCAAGACTCCAGCTAAAATTTCACAGGCGTCTGTCCCTCAGGAACACCCGTGTTTCAGAATCATAAACTCCATCTTGTTGCTGACATATTGTGAATTTTTCTGAAGATTCTTTCTATCAGCCGTAGACCTTGAAAGTTTAATTAGGCCACTCCTTCTGAAATTGTTATTGTGTATAATATTAAAATCAGAGATGAAAGTCATTTGATCCCTTTTGCTGCTATCATTTTATTAACTTCAAATGTTTTACATGACTCTTTCAGGCTTTTAAAAATCTTCAGTGTCTCAGGCTCCAAAAATTAGTTGTAACAAAGTCACTACCTTTGTTTTTACTTTTACAAACAACAAATATCAGAATACATTCATTTCTATTAGATATCAAGTCCTTGCTTCATCATGTCTGACTTGGGTTATAAGACTGGGAAGTAGGTTTTAAGGACATTATCAGCTTTCCTGATTACCTTGCCTCTCTCTTTCATTTCACAATCTCAACTTTCCCTTTGACTCTGAATTTTATTTCCCTACATATCTCTTGTCATCTGGGCTTCTTTTTTGTTTGATTGTTTGTTTGAAAAGCCTAGCCAGAATAATTTGTTTGCTATCTGGGATTGATACAGATTTATATCTATGTTTTTATTATGAATGAACTTGTGTGACTGCAATTCTCTTTCTGCTATGGTTTACTGACAGTATGTCTTACAAGGAAAAGGAAGTCACTCACCCAAACTATTGACTTTCTCTAAAGTATTTTTATGTGCCAATATATCCTTAAAGGCTGCCACAGAATAGCTCCTCTCCTTGAATTGACCATTAGGAGGTGCTCAAGTATAGAACTCTCTTTAAACCCTGAAGACTACTTGTATTTTGGTTTTGATGTTTTTGTAGCTTTGTTCTTTAATTTTTGAAATTTTTATTTTGCTTGAACTTAACACTTGTAAAAATTGTCAAATTGACAGCTCTGGGAACTGAAATCATCCAATTAGTGCTCAGAACAAATGCTTCTCTGGCACCTATCACCACAGTGCATAAAGAGGCCCTCAGAAAAACACATTAGGTTCAAACAAAAACATGTATTTCAGAAGCAAAACTTTTCCTGGTCTACTCTGCTTTTAGAGTTCTGTTTGATGATAATTGGCTTAGAGCTGTGGTCTTCAGTGGAGTTTTCCCAAGGGCTTAAAGTTTGTGAAATGAGAGCCATGTGAATATTTTAATTCCAGTTATTATTATTATTTGCATAAGGCCACATAGAAAGTTTACTTAAGATAAACTTTAAAGTGTTGTTATTGTTATTGTTTTCTTATACATCAAGCTATTAACTATGGGTTTTTCCTTGTTATTCCCTCTTGCCTACACCAGTTGATTCAGATTTCCTTATACAAGAGCATAGAACTTAATCCAATCCAACCATCTTGTTAAAGGCCTACTATGTTTAAGACACTGAGATAGGTGTAGGACATATTGAAACAAGATTTAAAACCATCCTTGCCCTCAAGAAACATATATTCTACAGTGAGAATATGATGTGTAAATAGATAGATGTGTAATATATATGCTATATACACACATATACATGTTTACACTCACACACACACACACACACACACACACACACACACACACACACCATCTATTTAGGAGAGAAAGGAGGGAAAGAGCTTGATCAACTAAGAGAATCAGGAAAGGTCCCTAGCAAATGGCACAAGAGTGGAAAAACTTTGAGGGTTCCATGAGATGATGAGGGAGTCCATTCCAAACATGGAGGATAACACAGGCAAAGGCATGAAAAGAAGGATAGACATATAGAATGAGAAAGAAAATGAAAGCAGGGTGAGGTGGGAAGTGTATGATCCAATAGGTAGCCTTAGGTCACCAATAGCCTTTATAAAATGGAACATTTTGCACTTCAAACTTGGTGATAGAACTGATTTGAATCATTGTAGCTTAATAGAAGACTGGTCTGGGAGCCCAGGAAAACCTGCATTCAGGTCCCATTTCTGAGGATAGCTTGTATTATCTTAGGTAAATCATTTAATTCTTAGGTGTTCTAGGGCCAGGAACCTCTCTAAGACTATAGTTTCAGAGAAGGTGATAATCTGCACTGATAGAAGGAGTTGCCTCATCTGGGAGGTCGCCATATAAATGAATCACCATTCTATTCTCTAACCTTATCTATGGAGAATACCTAACCTTGTTTCACTTCGGTCATGACAGTTGTCATACAATAATTAACAAATAGGTTATCTAGAGGGTGACCTTGAATTAAACATTACTATGCTTTTCTTAACCAAATTTACAATCTAATAGAAAACAATATTACATAGGGAAAACCAGTATTCATGATTTTCTCAAATATTTGTTGAAGAAAATCAATGTAAGGGCGGCTAGGTGGTTCAGTGAGTAGAGCGTCAGCCCTAGAGTCAGAAGGACCTGAGTTCGGATTCGGCCTCAGACACTTAACGCACACACAAACAAAAACCTAGCCGTGTGACCTTGGGCAAGTTACTTAACCCCAAGTGCCCTCCAAAAAAAAGCAAAAAAAAAAAAAAAGAAAATCAATGTAAGAATTTTAACTTATAGAATTGAGAAAATGAGCAACTGGCTTGTTTTCGTGCAACCAGGCTGTTAAAGTTAAAAACTTTTAATTTTTATCCCTAGAGCTTAGCATGGTGACAGGCATATAGCAGCACTTAATAAAGATCTCTTGACTGACTGTTAACATGGTGGCACCTCCTGGTAAAGTAAAATACCATAGTCCACAGCCATTATACACCATAGTTACCAGACAAAATGAATTATAGGGGAACTAAATATATCAGAGAAATTACTATCTCTCACTAATTGTAAATAACCAGGGACTAATAATGAAGAAGGGACAGAATTCTAGAGTTAGTGATCTGAACATTGGAAAAACGTGTTAGAAATTTTATTTGGAGTTGGGGACCTGGATTTGCTACTTTCTGAACTATGCTTGGATGAAGATTATTGGAACCATGTAACTCAAAATGCAGATGAGCATCATCTAGCTTTCCTGTTTCTAAATGACATGGAAGAGTATGATAAATGTAAGAAATATAGTAGATTCAATCCTTAAACTACCTTTTAAGCAATTTTAAATGAATGATAATATTATGTAAGATTCAAGTCAATTTTAAAAGCTTATCACCACCAAAATAAAAAAAAACAACAACTATACAATATAAACTATCAGAATTAGAAATGCCAACAATTCCATTTTATGAGAAGATAAGTAGGGGGAAGGAGATAAGCATTTGCATAGTACCCACCATGTGTCAAGCACTGTGTTAAGTAATTTTTACAAAGATTATCTCATTTGATCCTCTCAACAACCCTGCAAAGGTAGGTGCTGTTATTAGCCTCCTCTTATAGTTGAGAAATTGAGGCTGAGTGGTTAAAAGACTTGCCCAGCGGATAAGTGTCTGAGGCTACATTTGAATTCAGTTTATCCTGACTCCAGGCCCAGTGCTCTACCCACTGCACAACCTACTGCCTCTAAGTGAGGCCAGAGAATAGTTAAAATCTTATTCTTATTTCTGGTTTACTCATCGACTGTGGAACAATAATTCAGCAGGTAAAAGCCAGGCCAAAGAGAGAGCCAGATTTACCAATGGCCATTCTTATAAATTATAAGGAGGAAAAAGAGTTCAATTTTAATACATTGTATGAGAAGTGCTTTTACATATTGACAACTTGTAAGGGTTGAATCAGGTGGGGAAGCATTTGGGAATTAATCAAGAAAATTTTCTTTCTCAAATCTCTTTGCTTCCAAGAAATCATTACATTTCCTAGTATTCTCATTAAGAATTCCTGATTCGATGATTGAACTTAACAAACATTAGAGCATAATGTAGGCAAAGACACTAATAAAGATAGAAAGTTAAGTAAGGCACAAACCATATCCTCATAGGATCATAGAATTGCAGAGACTAAAGAGACCATTTACTTCAAATCCTAATCATACCTCTAACAAGTGGTCATCCAGTCTCTCCATGGAGGCCCCCAGTGATGGGATACTTCCTGCTGCCCAAGGCCTCTCATTTCATTTTGGTGCAACTCCAATCATAAAGATTTTTCTCCCTTAAGTTAAGCTGAAATCTATCTGTCCCCACTGATTCTTGTTCTGTTCTTTGCAGCCAATCAGACATGGTCTAATACCTCTTTCATATGATTTACACATAACTTCTTTAATTTGGGATCTCTTGGTGTATGTACTGTCTCCAGTGGTGCACATCTTAACCCATTCATTCTTTCTCATCCTGTGAAACTTTTGTCTACATCTTCCCAAAAATTCTCCATGAAGGATCTATCTAACTCACCAGAGACTTTTTAACATCACATGGCTACCATTGCATCATCTTTCTGGTATCTATTATTCTTATTACATGGCCATTCCACTTCAATTTCCAACCATACATCTCTTTGACAATATTTTTATACCGTTTCTTGTGCACAAGTCATTAAGGGTAATATGTTGCAGTCTATTTGCACCAACTGTATCATTCCATAGTCTTTTAGTATATCCCTAATTTTGTTCTCTAGATATCATGATTTTCTAAGATTTGTAGACATTACCAAAAAGTATGAGTGATCAAAAAAAATTTTTTTTCACTAAGGAGTAGTTTAGAATATTTGCATGTCCTATGCAATTCCCTAAAGCAGTCCAGTCCACTCTTTTCTTCCTATTCAAATTTGGGCCAATTTATCATCTACCTTCAGTTCTTGTCTAAGATATATGTACTAATAAACTAGATCAATGAACAACCCAACATGCCATAATCTGAATAACTGACATTTTCCATTCATTTAGTTCTTCCTGAGGGAATTATTATGGTGTTTTTTCTTTGAGGTTACCCATTGATCCTATTAAGGCGATGTTGCAGAATTTACAGGCTTAATGCAACCAGCACAATGTCTTCTGCAAATAGAAACATCTTTAGGACCACACTATTTGTGGAAAATTCCTATTGTATGAACTCTGAGCAGGAAAACCTAAATAATAATGGTGAATCCCTTTAGTGAGCATAGAGTGGTGTCAAATGAACTAGGACAAAGCAAAAAATATTTATTGATCTATAATAAACTTTAAAACTTTTTCATCTTAAAAGTTTTAACATTCAATTATGTCTTTTGCTACAATAACTTGTTTTACATGATACAGCTTTGAGTAAACAATATTTTGCCACATAAGTTTTAATTTTTCATTATGAAACCACACTTTCACTACACTGCATATAAAGCCCATCTTTTATGAAGAGTCAATTTTTCCAAGTCACCTAGAAATGCTTTTGGAGGAATTTTGTTCACTTGATTCTCATGTGAGTCTCATTTCTGCAGACCCTATCTCTGCAGACCCATTATCTCTTTCATTCCTTTTTTGCTATCCTGTGATAAACTCTGTTTATACTCTTCAGACATTCTCCTTTGCAATGTTTTGTAAATATATTTGTACTTTAAGGGGGTATTGACTTTGACTTCCTTGTCTCTTTGCTTAACAAAGAGATCAGATATTTGCTAACTGAGACAGTTTCTGGTATTCTTTTGCTTCCGTGTTGTGCTGTATGTTTTACACTGGCTAAGTTTATCTGAGAAATAGTCATAATAGGACAAGCTATCATCTCTTCTCCAGCTCCTGCCACTCACTACATAAAACATCAGTGTAAGTAGGCATTTCCTAAAATGCATGCCACAGAATTCTGCTGTTGCACAGGTGAATATATGGGGATTCCTTGAAAAATTTGCTTCTAGCAACATATCCTCTCTAAATATCAAACAGAAAGTTGTCCCTGCCAAAAAAAAAAATTCTCTTCTGTAGTATTTACTTTCATTTAGTTCATCTTGGGCCTGAAATAACAACAATAACAACAACAACAATAATAATAACCAACATTTATGTAGCACTTAAAGGCCTACTAAGCACTTTATGCATATTATCTCATTGATCCCCACAACACTGAGGTAGGTGCTATTATTACCTCCATTTTATAGATGAGGGAACTGAGGTTGACAATTTAAGTGACTTGCCCAGGATCAGACAACTAGTAAGTGTCTGATATTCAGGTTTTCCTCACTCTAAGCCCAGTGTTCCATCCACCCTAAAACCTAGCTGCTTCCAAAGAATGAAAACAGATTCCCTCTGTAGTATATCTAATAAAGAGTCATTCAGTCTTTATTTAGACTCCAAGTGAGTAGGAGTCCATTACTTCCCAAGTGAGTTAAACACACTTTTTATGTAGCTTTTAATTATTATTTTTTTTTCCATACAACAAGCCTAAATTTGACTCTTTCATTTTCCTTGACTTTACATTCAACCTCTAGCTCAACAGTACAACCTACTGAGGTATTTTTGTGTCCCAATTCTATAATCCGACATGCCACCTTCCAGAACTGTATCATCTATGAACTTGACAAAATAGAAGCCTATATCTTCAGTTCAAATCTCTTACAACTGGGACTCCCAAACATCTCATATAGTGATGGCATAGAGCCTCAGAACAATTTCTGGATGAGAAATTTTGTTGGTGATGTGTCTGAATAGGCTTATCATCACAGAATCCCTTGTCCCAGAAAACTGACACGCTGTCACAGGGGAAAATATCAGGTACAATCCATGGCTCACAGGACTCTCAAGAAAAGAAAATACAGACACAACATATTGCATCTCCAACTGCCTTCCTTTGAGTCATTGTGTCCTGGGAAACTCAGGGAGACATGTTCATATCAAGCAAAATTCCCAAGAAGCCTAGAAAAAGGAGTCATGTCCTTCATGGGCTCAAGGGACTTGCCTGCATCTGAATCTCACTCTGTAGTGAAATACATCTCAGTTCATAAATGTGTTTTTAAAGAAATTGATGAGTATTTTAAAATAATTGGTTTCCCTTGTAATTTCCTATTATATTTTGTGCCTTTGAAACCATTACCTGAGAATGGGTCCATAGGCTTAACTACACTGCTAAAGGCATCCATGCAACACGTAAAAAGATTTAGAACACCTAATTTAAAGGAAACCACATTGCAAAAATACAATATTATTCTCCTTCTGCTTCTACTTGAGCTATTCCTCTAGAACAGGGGTAGGGAACCTGCAGTCTTGAGGCAACATGTGACCTTCTAGGTCCTTTGGTGTGGCCTTTTGACTGAGTTCAAGTTTTACAGAAAATCCTTTTGTTAAGAGGATTTGTTCCATAAAATTAGGATTCAGTCAAAGGGTTATATTTGAGGACCTAGAGGGCCACATATAGCCTTGATCTAGCATAAGATGATAGCATAATATTTTTATTTCTAATTCCCAATCATGAGGAAATTTCATTGATGTCTATGAGGTCATACCTAGTTTTAAAATTTCTGATGCACTTTGTTTATTATTCATCCTTCATATGTTGGCATATAGACACGAGCCTATGATTATTACTTTTCTCTTTTCCCTCATTCATTATCTCTTATTAATTTCTGAATACCTATGTTCTTCTTTTTATATATTACTTAACTAGATTCCATGTATAATGTATGTGAAATGAGATCTTTATTAGAGAAAATTACTGTAAAGAGCTATTTTTTCCAGCTGTTTACTTTTAAATGTTAAATGAATTGGTTTTTAATGTAAAATATTTTTTAAAATTATGCAGTCAGAATTGTTTACCTTCTGTGATCCCCGTTATCCTGTTTGTTCATGAATTCTCCTCCATAGGTGTGAAAAGTATTTTCTTCTTTGCTCATTTAATTTATTATGTGACCTTTTAAATCTAAATCATGTAACCATTTGGAGCTTATTTTGGCATGTGGTATAAGATCTTGATTTATCCCTAACTTCTGCCAGATTACTATCTAATTTTCCCATAAGCTTTTGTTCAATCCTCATCCCAATAGCTGTATTCTTTGGGTTTATTGAACACTATGCTACTGTGTTCATTTACTTTTGTGTACTATGTATATCATCTTCTCCAGTAATTGAGCAGATACTATCTGGTATTTGTTTCTTTTCTTTTTTTTTTCTACTGGTACCAAGTAGTTTTCATTACTGCCTTGTAGTATAGTTTGAGGTCTGGGATACTAGGCACTCTTACTACTCTTATTTTTTTTCATTATTTTTCTTGTGATTCTTGACCTTTGTTTCTTTTGTCCAATTATATTATTATTTTTCTAGTTCTCTAAAATAATACTTTGATAGTTTGATTGATATGACCCTGAATATATAATTTTGGTATTGTTATTTTATCATATTGGCATATTCTATTTATGAAAAGTTAATATTTCCCAATTGTTCAGGTCTGTCTTTATTTCTATAGAGAATTTTTCTGTAGTTGTATTCCTATAGTTCCTGTGTATGTCTTGATAGATAGACTCCCAAATATTTTTTATATGTTATAGTTGTTTTGAATGTAATTTCTGATTCTATCAATTCCTCCTAGGTTTTGTTGGTAACATAAAGAACTGCTGATGATTCATGTGAATTTATTTATATCCTGGTAATTAAGTTATGATTTTTTTCTATTAATTTTGTACTTGGATTTCCTAGCTATATCATTATATCAACCACAAAGAAATAATAGTTTTGTTTCTTCTATACCTGTACTTATTCTCTCAATTTCTTTTTCCACTTGTCTTATTGTTAATAGCTTGTATTTCTAACATGAAATTAAGTAATATTGGTGATGGTACACATACTTTCTTTATCCCTGAAATTATTGGAAAGACCTTGACCTTTCTATGTTATATATAACATTGACTCTAGATTTTAGATGAAAACGACTCAGCATAATGATAACACTTCCATTCATCCTTATGCTTTAGAACAGTAGTGTCAAACTCAAATATAAACTAGGGCCATTAAACTGTACAGAAAGGGAAACATATTGACTTAAAAAAACCACATATTAATATTATTTGCATTCTTATTTTTTTTATTCTGTTAAATATTTCCCCAGTACATTTTAATCTGGTTCTAATTCGACTTGGGAGTACTGTGTGACACATGTGTCCCCAGGCTATGTATCATACTTTTGCATTAAGGTATTTTAATGGGAAACGGATATTGGATTTTGTCAAAATACCTTTTAAACATCTTTTGATATAATCATGAGGTTGTTATTATGGTTCATTTTGTTTATAGTTTTCTTTATGTTACAGCAAACCTGCATTTCTGGAGTCTAGAATCCAATGTGGCCAGACTGGATATTCTTTAATATATGTTGTTGAAGTCTCTTTTCTCATATCTCATGTGTTGATATTTGTTAAATATATTAGTCTATAATTTTCTTTCTCTGCTTTGTTTTTTCCTGGATTAAGCATGAAGATTATATCTATAGCTTAGGAAAAATTTGGAAGGGTCCCTTCTACTATTTTTGCAGTTTATGTAATACTGGAAATAAATGGGGGGGTGGGTTGAGAATTTGATAGGATTCATTTGTGAATCCTTTTGGTCTTGGTCATTTTTAAAAATCAGTGTTTACTTATGGATTATTTAGATTATTTTGTTTATATTGGGTTATTTAAATAATATGCTTTGTTTTTTGATAATCTTGGTATTTTATATTGCAAAGAGTCATACATTTTATCTAAGTTGTTAGTTTTGTTGGCATATAACTGGGCAAAATTATTTCATGTATTTTACTTTCAGTTGTTATAAATTGCCACTTTTCAGTTTTAAATAACATTTGCTAGCTGTTTACTTATTTTACTCATTTTTAAAACATTAGCTTCTAGTTTTATTAATTGTTTTCTTTCTTATTTTTAGCCTCTTCCCTTGATTTTCAGAATTTCTATTTTGGTGTTTAATTATAATTTTTGATTTGTTGCTTTTCTTTTTTGAATTGCATGCATATTTATTAATCTGTTCTTTCTCTTTTCTTTTGATAAAAGCATTTAATGTTATAAATTTCCCCCTAAAGATACCTCTAGCTGTATTCCATCAGTTTGGGTATGTTGTATCATTGTAATTTTCTCTGATGAAATTTTCTATTGTTTCAGATATTTGTTTTTTGATCCACCAATTACTTAGGATTAAAATGTTTAGTCAATTAATTTTATTAACTTTTTCCATGACCTTTTATTTAATATACTTTTTATTGCATTGTGGCCAGTAAAGGGCATGTTTAATATTTTTGCTCTTTTGCATTTTTTCAGAGGGTTTTTATGCCCCAATATAGGTTCAGTTTTTGTAAAATGCTCTGCAAATGTTCCCATTCAGTAACTGTCAGGATCTATCTTCTCTCATTTTTCTAAAGTTCCATCCAATCTTTTTTTTTGCTTTTTGGAGGGGGAAGGTAGGGCAATTGGGGTTAGTGCCTTGCCCAAGGTCACAGAGCTAATTTTGCATTAAGTGTCTGTGGCCGAATTTGAACTCAGTTCGTCCTGACTCCAGGACCTGTGCTCTATTCACTGTGCCACCTAGCTACCCCTTTAACTTATTTCTTATTGATCTTTTTGTTAGATTTGCTTAGCTCTGGAAGGGGTACATTAGCATCTCCCACTCTTACAGTTTTACTATCTATTAATTTAAATGTTGTCATTCATATGCATGCATATTAAGTATTGATTTATCTATGTTGCCTTGAAGCATAACATATTTTTAAAAATTACCTCTTTTTATTATGTGTATTTTTACAAATGCCTTCTCTGGAATTCATAATGGCTGTTCCTTCTTTTTCTGAGTTGAGCTGAAGCATTATAGATTTTGCTCTAGCGACTTTTTTTAACTGTGTGAATTTTTATATTTCAAATATATTAAAACTTATTGTTGTATTCTACCTTCTATTTCATTCTACTTTCTTTTTCCATTTTATATATGTGTTCATCCCCTTTATATTCATTCTTATAGTTGTTAATAATGTAATTCCTTCCATCCAGCACTCTTGATCTTTTTCTTCTTTCTTGCCTTTTCTTTAGAGAAGTCAATGAATGGGTTTGCTTAACACTAGTGAATTATTACTGAAGCAATCTGTTTCTACTCCTTTGGTCTTCTTTTCCCTTTGCTCTGCCCCCAGATACAGTGTTTTTTTCTTTCCTTTAAACCCCTCTTCAGACTCCACTTTCAAACATTGAAGTTTGCTTTTGGTCCACCCCCTGACTCATCCTATCGTCTCTCTTAAACATCAATCTCCCCTCTCCCTTTGACCACCTAATACCTTGTTGAATTTGTAAAAAAAACTGGACATCAAGCTTCTGTGTATTTTGTGTGTGTGTGTGTGTGTGTGTGTTAAGTAAAATATATCCTTCATCCTATATACCCCTATTGATATATGATATAATAGTGAACCCCCTCCTCTTCCTCCTCACTTCCTCTCCGGTATGTTCTGCCTTTCCTCTCATTTCCTTACTTTAGTAATACCATCAGAATAGAAAAACAAAACAAAACAAAAATACCACTAACTCAGTCTCTTGCCTGTCATTTACCTTTCTCAATGACCTTTGAAGACAATAGCTTTTGGAGAGGACATGTATTTCTTCTCCTCCTATTAGAATATAAACAATTCATTATCATATGATTAAATGTGTTCACCTTTCAGTTGATTAAATATATTTTACCTTACTATGTTTTTCTTGACTCCTGCGCATGCATTTCAAGAATTTTTTTCCTTAATGCTGGCCTTTTCATTGGTAATGCTTAGAAGTAGTTTATTTCATTAAAAATCCTTCTCCCCCTGAATTATACTCCGTTTTGTCATATTCTTCATTTTAAGCTTTTATATTTTGTATTATGGTATATTATATTCCAAGCTCTACTCTCTTTCCCGTTATAATGGCAGCTGCCAAGTTTTGTTTGATCCTGACTGGATCCATGACATTTGAATCTCTTCTTTCCAGATGTTTATAGTATTTTTTCTTTGACCTGGAAGCTCTAATTTTTAGCTGTCATGTTCCTGGAAATTTTCATTTTGTAGGTTTTTATAGGAGGAGACTAGTGGACTCTGTATTTTCACTTTTCTCTCTAGTTCTAATATATTTGGGCAGTTTTAATTCAAGATATCTTGAAATACAGTATCTGGGATTTTTGATTTTTAATCATGATTTTCAAGTAGTCTGATAATTTTTAGATTATCTCTCCTTGAACCATTTTCCAGGTCAGTTGTTTTTGATAATATATACCTTATATTTTCTTCTGGTATTTCTTCTGCTGCTCTCTTTTGCTATGTTTCAGGAAGGATTCCCATTGTGTTTTACTGCCTGGGCCTTGACTTTGCAAAGTATAATGATAAGTCAAATTAAATAAGATGAAATTTAATACTGTTGGCTTTCCCTCTAATAACTTATTATGATTCCTCTATGTTTTCACATCCTGTGTAATTCTTCTTCTTGTTTAATTTGACACCATTATAACTTGTTGAGATTTTTTTGGATCTCATTTCTGTCATATAATCTGTTGGTTATGCTTCTCAGCCTCACCTTATACACAAATGTTATACACCTGTCTATTAGTCTTTTATCCAGATCACTGATCAAAAATGTTGAACAAAACAGGATCAAGGACAGATATCTTAGCTATTCCACTTGACATCTCCATCCGGGTTTATTTTAACCACTTTATTGTTTAGCTCATTTAAGCAAGGTCAATCCATATAATTGTAATGTAACTCAGTAGACATCCCTTCATCTTGTACATAAGTCTCACAATACTCTTGTTTTGTTTCCTCTGTGACAATTTAACCACTGAATTAATATAGGACATTGATTTATTTTGTAGAATATCATCAAGTTCTTTATATAATTTATCAATTTATTCAAGTGCCTCAATGGAAACTGGTGAATGAGATGAAATTATCTTCACAGTAGTTTACTTATAATTATTATGAGCTTTGCAAGGCAAAGGGATGAATGTCCCTTAAAATACTAATTTTGATATTTCTAAGTTTATTATAAAATCTTGTGGCTAATGCTTTTATTCTTATCAAGTTAATACTGGTTTCTAAGTATTACTATTTCTATTTCTAAAAGCCTGCATACCACTAGGTTAATAAATAGTTCTAGTATTCCACTCAATGTTGGCCTCAAACTTACCATTCTACCAATTCAAGAATACACTTTCTTTCTACTCTGACATTTTCCTATTTCCAGATGCCACTGTTTCTCAGAGATAGCCAACAGAATCCTAGAATGTCAGAGCTGAAATGTACCTCAGAGATAATAACAAGAAGGAGAAGAGTAAGCTAACATTTAGATAGGGCTTTCTATGTGCCAGGCTCTGTGCTAAGTGCTTTATAAATATTCTCTCATTCTGAGGTAGGTGCTGATATCTTCATTTTATAGTTGAAGAAACTGAGGCAAACAGAGGTTAAATGACTTGCCCAGGGTCACACAGAGAGGCTGGATTTGAACTCAGGTCTTCCTAACTTCAGGTCCAGAACTCTATCACTGTGCCATCAAGCTGTCCCATGTTAACCATATCAACTTGCACATTTTAAAGGGAAGAAAAAGCCCAGAAAAATACTTTGTCCAGTGTCATACAGCTGGCTAGTGGTAGAACTGTGCTTTTAATCCAGGTCTCCAAGTCTAACACTTCCCATTATACATCTCTTCTCAATGGTTAAGATGGTTCAATAATCATATATGTAAATTCCTTAAGTACTTTGTGCCTTAATTACTCTAGGTCAGAACACTTGAACTCATTTAAAATTGCTGGGTGTTCTCTTACATCCTTCTCTCTTATTTTGTGTTTCAATTCTATTTTAATCACGTTTGTTATACTCTTTGATGTTAAGGTCTTTCCCACATCTCTGATTGAGGCAATGCTCGTTCACCCTTTCTTTGTTCTTTCTGTCCTTTGTTCCTTCCTTCCTTCTCTCTGTCCCTCCCTCCTCTCCATCCCTCCTTCCTCTCTGTCCATTCCTTCTCTCTTTCTGTCCACATAGGTTATCATGCCCTTACCTGCGGTTGTTCTGACCAAAGGAATGCAAATTTTGATCACTGAAACCTTAAAAGATATCTTGGGATTTATGGGCTAGATTTCTTTCTTAAAGATCATGCCTTAAACCCAAATCACTCTGGCTCTCATTGATCCACCAACCATAGGTCCCAGCCCAAGGCCCACTTGGTCATTGTTTGGCCCTTGATAACTCAAAGTGAATGTAAATAGCAATTGTTTCTGTTTTGGCCAGAAATCCTGAGGGTCTTCCCCTCCTGGACTGATTTTTCTTTAACTAGGTAAAAGAGGCCACTCTTTATCTCATTTATTAATTACTGAATAGGCATTGCCTCAATCAAACTGAGACCTGGCAAAGACTAACTTAAAAAGGCCAAGGTCTCCCACTGCAACCAGGGCCATCTCCAGTCATCCTGATCTATATCTTGTCACTGAGCCCAAATGGCTCTGGAGGAGAGAGTGAAACTGGTATCTCTCACAGTCCTCCCTCACTTAAATTCAATTCACTTGCAAGTCATGGCATGATGAGGCCATGGTCCTCTTCAAGAATGTAAGACAGCTTTACAATGCAAAAATCATGCTCCCTGATTGAAAAGACAGAAGCAAAATGTGATCCCCTTCATCTCTGTGGTCTGTTACCATTAAAATATCCTTCTCAAGGATTGGGAAATTTTTCTTTGTTCCTCTATCTGTTGCAAATGTAATTTTAAAAAATGGATACAAAGTGGGAAGCACTCTGGGCTTAGAGTCAGGAAGAGCTAGATTTAAATCCTATCTCTGATAATCAACTGACTGAGGAACATTGAGGGAGCTATTTAACCCTTATGTGTCTCAGGTCAAGTCAGGTCAACTAGTATTTATTAAGGGTTTATTATGTGCCAGATACTGCTAAGTGCTGGAATTTATCTCCTAACTTAGAACTAATCTACTAAATGCAAGACAGGTGGTGAACAGCTTGTTAAGGATATTCCAACAATGGGAGTTTCCTACAATGAAAAAAAAGTCACTAAGTCTCTTGCATATTCACATGGTCAAGAAACAAACATATCAACTCATTATAAAACGATTAACTTAAGAGTATCCCTAAAGATACAAGATAGAGAAATCAATCTCCTTGGGAAACAAACAAAAAAGATGGGGGCAGCTAGGTGGCACTCGTAGCGAATAGAGCAATGGCCCTGGAATCTAGAGGACCTGATTTCAAATCTGGCCTCAGACACTTGACACACATACTAGCTGTGTGATCTTGGGCAAGTCACTTAACCCCAATTGCCTTGTCTTCCCCCCTCCAAAAAAAAAAGGATGGAAAGGGACAGCCATAAGATACCTCCTCTAGCCCCAGTGGGGCCTCTATTGCAAGTCAACAAAGAGAAGAAAACCATTTCTTTGTCACATAGGAAATAATCATCAACAGTTAATATTTACATGTTGCTTTAAGGTTTGCAAAAACACTTTGCCTATATTCTCTCATTAAAAAAGAGAGCAAGCATTGGAAAAAATGACTTCAGAATGCTTTTGTCTTCTAGGCTCTATCTATACTTTGCTTTATACTTTTAGACAGATCATATGCTAGAGTCCCCACTTCTGCTCAACTCCCCATCAAGAATTACTCTGCTCCACTCTTCCCTTTTTCCTTCTTCTCCCTGCCCTTCCCCCAAATTCTGAACATCTGGAAGGTAACTTGGTGTCAGTCATTATGGCATTGTCAAGGATTGCTAAACAGTGTGCTTAGTGGGAAAAGTTCTAGGTATGGAGTCAGAAGAGGTGAGCTAAAATCTCACCTTTGGAACTTATGAGCTGTGTGAATATGGTCAAGTCACTTCACCATTAAGGAGTCTGTCTCAGTTTCCTCATCTCTAAAGTGGTGATAATAATACTTATAGTAGCTGAAAGGACCGTTATGACACTCAAATGAGATAATGCATTAAAATGCTATACCTGTTAACTATAGCTACTCAGCAGGCATTTGGAAAAGTGAGACTGCATCTCTGGACAGGGTTTAGGATCTCAGCTTAGAAAGTAATAGTATAGCAAGTGTTCACCATGTTGAAGTAGAGTACCCAGCATGCCATGGGAACAGCTGCCATTGTAACTCTTTCCTTGCCAAGGTTTTGATTCAATCTACCATAGGATTTTTATTTTTCTGCCATTGAAATGTATCTCTTTTTATAATTAAGGTCATAAAAAATTAGGATTCGCTTTCCAGAAACATGCTTTCTAGACATTTTTTTTTTTTGCTTTTTGGAGGGGCAATTGGGGTTAAGTGACTTGTGGCTTGTGACTTGTGGCTAACCCTAACCCTAACCCTAACCCTAACCCTAACCCTAAGTAAGTGTTCAGTATCTGAGGTTGGATTTGAACTGAAGTCCTCCTGACTCCAGGGCCAGTGCTCTATTCACTGCACCACTTAGCCACTCCCCTTGCTGGGGACAATCTTGCTGGACACAGCTACCCCATAATTTGGTCCAAGTGTAAGAAGTCTTTACAATATTAAGGAATTATTATTTAAAAAAACTTTTGTTTATAATAAAGGACATCACAAGGTGATAAGTCAGCTTTATATAAGCTGAAAGAAACATATAACCCTTAAATCCAGGTATGAAATAATACTATGATTCCAACTAAAATATTATAAATATATATATGCATATATATACATACATATAAAATTTATTGTTCCTTTCAAAGCAAAGACCAGTTTTCATAAGCTTAAATATTTCCCTCAGCCTTCTACATACCACACATATAACCTAGGGGAATAAAGGAGAGTCTTTGGAGAAAGAAGCAATATAAATTCTTTTTGTTAGGATTTTTTACATCTTTTTGTGCTAAAGCATCCTTCCCAAATTGCGTGTTCACATTTCCAGGTTGCAGATAATAGCAGATGTTAGATCCAAGGAGATGTTTGCATTTAGCTGCAAAATATTTAGTTAATTTAAACTGAGTTTCTTGCTTTCAGATAACAGAATTGCTCTTTTAATTTGTTGATGGTTGTCTTATTTGTGAAGTCAAGACCTTTTTATTTTCTCAGGTTTCTGTCCCTATAATGACTACACTGTCATTGCTTTCCATCCTTTCCCTCTGATATCCTATAACTTTGTCCTTGCCACCTTTTTGGGGGAAACCCTCTCTCCAAAATTCACTTTATGGTCCACTTTTCCTGGGTCTTCTCTTTACACACCAGAACCAAGCACCTAGGCTCACAGCCAGTCTGTTTACTGACAGAGAAGAATAATACTTTGCTACATTGATGCCTGTCATGTCACCAATGGGCACTCCCTTCAGAGACACAAATTGTAACCCATTCTGGATAATGAGAAAATAATTTCAAGTGAACAATTAAGGCATTGATATGTTATGCAAACCTATAACAAAGTGTCTTCTCTCACCACTACTGACAAGCATTGTTCTCTGTCCTTTAAACTGATGGCATTTCCATTCCTGAGATCTTTAGGACAAAAACAGCCCAGCCCTTCACCAACAGAATCAGGATAAGGCTCTAGCTAGGCTAGGCTAAGGTAGTTAGGCACTTTGATGGTGGAGGTTTCTCACAGAGAGATGGAAGCAGGGCACCTAAGACCACTATGATGATAATATGTTCTAAGTAATGTTTGATTTAATAATTTTAGGCCTGAATCTTTTATAACATAGGCACTCTCCCCCTATGATATTTCCCCATATCTATATGGGGAAATATATATGTATATATATACATATACATATATATCTCCCTATAATATTTTTATATTTTGGTGTATTGTTGTGTCTCCCTGATCTTATGTTTTTTAAAAAAGAGGTCTCACTAAGAAAAACAAATATCTAAAATTGTTTGAGGAAACAGGAGATGCTTATTTCCTGTTAAAAAAATAAATGAAAGAAAATAATTTAAATGCTCTATTAGGCCATGATTATGTTAAGTAAGCCAGTAAATAGAGTGTCATTTATAATTAACACCATTGTAAGAGTTTTCCTTCAGCAGTTTTGCTGCTGAATGTGTTTAAGCAATATAAACCTTATTGCCTTAATATTTTTTCCTAAGACCCTAAAAACGAAAAATGTGTAAAGTCCCTAAGGTCAGAAGGGCACTGTCAATACAGACAATAGTTTACTTAGACAAAGAAATTCTTTTTGTTGGTATAGAATAGCAATACTTGTGTTTTAGACTGAGAAAATATCCAAATAAAAAGCACCAACTTAGCATTCTTGTCACAATATTATTTACGTGATGCAATTTCTTTGTGTATCTGAGAAAGATCAAAACAGCAAATTTAAAAAAAAATCAGGTGCAGCTAAGACTTGTTTTTTTCTTAAGATTTTAGTTATGCTAGTTCAATATGTTTAGAAATATTTCAAGTTATGAGTGAATTGGACCAAAGAAATAGCCTTTATTGACAACTGAGTTAATTATAGTAGTTTTGTTACTCAAAGGCCCATTATTTCACTGTAAAAATCACTGTAGGTTAAAACTTGACACATATTAGCCTCTCTATGGGTATGATACTTTACATATTTTAAGAAACATATATTTTTAAAAGCCTATTGAACACAGATGCTTTTAAAACATACAACTTCAAAACAATTCTTTTTTGATATGAAACGGGGGTTGCTTTGGGGGAAACTTTTAAAAATTCCACTATTTCTTCCTACCCTACTAGATGTCCATTTTAATGTGTATTTTGTAAGTTCCATTTATTAAGGCTGTGCTACTTAATCCTTGTATTTAGTGGTACATGGAGCTCTTTGGGAAACCAGAATGTGGCTATCATGGAGTCATTGGATTTTAACAGAGATTCTTTCTCTATAATTAATTCAACGCATGCCCCATATGGGTGATGTTGAACAAGTGGATCTTTCTCCAACCTGAAAAGCTGCCAAGATGAAGAGGGAAGAAAAGAGAGAGAGTCTCAAAAGGAGTCATAGAGAACCACAAAATGATCATGAAGGAACACTGCTTTGTAATAATTCCATTACAGAAGTACATTGATAGGTGCTAATATAGAACAGTTATGACACGCTGGGTCAGAGCAAACATTACATAGCTCCTGGACCACCTCTTGAAGATTATTTTGCCATCAAGCAGAAAATCAGAGGTTGGCTATGCATGTTTGATGTGGAGGATTTTTAAAATGAGTATTTCAAGTTCTCTCCCTATTGTTTAAAGAATCTTTGCATAGAATAGAAATAGATAAATACATAGGAGAGTAGAAACTCAGAATGAAAATCACCAGTCTGACCTTTATACACCATCCCTAGCCAAAGCTTTTAGCCAAAGATTGCATTACATCTATTATGCATGACAGCCTTATTTTGAGAACCTTGGGTAAATTCATTGTAAGCCTAGGTAAGACTATTCTATTCTTGTGCTCCAGGATCCTAGCAAATGAAATTTGTGTCAGAATCTCGTACTAAGCGATGCACAGTCTTCAAGTCGATGAAATCCTGACAAATGGAACACTGTGTCAGTGTATATTAAGAATATGATAGAAAACCCTAGAATAAAAAAATGGTTGATTCTGCAAATGTCAGTGGAAAGACTTTAATAGTTATGTTGAACATGAAAGACCCAATGGATTGAACACAAAACCAATGAAATATTTTCTGTTCACTTTTCATGAAAAGAAAGTGAAACAGAAATACGTTATTTTTGAGCCCCTCATCCTTCACTCTAATTCATCCAAATCCAAATTTGAAATCTCCCATGCTCCAAAAACTTTTCTCAAGATATGTGCAAAATACTATGCTGTATTTAATCTAATCACATTCTTCCTCCTTGCATATTACCCCTTCTACATTTTGAGAAGGTAGATATTTCAATTACATTTTTTTCCTGTTTTGAAATGGTAATTCTGCTGTCAGCCAATAGCAGTTTATTAATATATGGATGAATGAGAGAACATTTATTAAGCACTTATTATATGCCATGCACTACACTAAGTACTGAAGACACAAATACAAATAAGTAAAGCTGTCTCTGCCTTCAAAGAGAGGGGTGGAGGTGGGGAAGGCTGTGTGGTGGCAATGTGGGGTGGAAATGGGCCAGAATGACTGGTGGTGTGATTCCAGGCCAAGAGAAGATGAAAACTCACTGGTAACAGCCTAGTGTCAGAGTCAGAGTTCTGAAGAGAGGAGAAAAGCCAAAAAACATATAACATGGTTTAGAAATGACCAGGAAGGGGTGACTAGGTGGCACACCAGCCCTGGAGTCAGGAGGACCTAAACTCAAATCTGACTTCAGACACTTGACACAATTACTAGCTGAGTGACTTTGGGCAAGTCACTTAACCCCAATTGCCCTCAAAAGAAAAAAAAGAAATGACCAGGAAGTCACAGGATAGTCTTATTCTGGGCAAGATAAAGTGGAAACTGGAGCTCATTGATCCAAGAAGGACAAAATTTGTCCTTTTTTTAAGAAAGATTAAAAAATCAAAGTTACTTGCCTTGTTGATTGAGGTAAAGAGGGAGCATGGAGAGGAAAGGAGACAGTAGACAACACATTTTTCCTTGTTTATAACAACCCAGGTATTTCTTTTTCACTGACTCTTAGCCCATTCTCATATCACCCTGTCTTTTTCCCCCTCTCAAGCCTCCACATCTGCTGCCTTCTTTGACTTGAAGCTGTAAGGCTACTTAGTTTTTTTTCCTCTTGATCCAAAAGTGCTTGAGCCCCACAATCTAATACTTGAAAGGAAAGGATATCTTTAATGTACATCCTGTTTTTTAGTCTCTAGTTACTGTGGACTCTTTCCTTCCCAGTCTTTTGCCAAATGCAAGGAGCCTTGATTAAAGCTATCACACTGGGCTTATACTAAGGCCTCCTTGGATTTTTTATCATGAACCTGGGTTCTCAAAGACTCTGCCACTAGACTGTAAGCTTTGGCAAATTGTATAAAGCTAAAGAAAATTTGGGTAGGGCCAGGGGAACATACTGTATGTTTATTATCCCAGTAAGTTTGAAGAGGCTTATCATCAGATTGGCTACTTTGAAAAACTGGATGAATGAGAAAACTTTTATTACGCACTTACTATATGCCATGCACTACACTAAGTACTGGAGACACAAATGCAAATAAGCAAAGCTGTCCCTACCCTCAAAGAGTGGGATGGAGGTGGGGAATCTGCTAAATTGTAGAGGGGTTTTAATCTGCATTGGTGGAGAGGAAGGTAAAAGTGAAGGGAATAAATATTTATTATTACTATCACCAATAATAATAATAATGAACATTTATTAAGTGCCTACTGTGTGTCGGGCTAAATGCTTTGCAAATATGATCTCATTTAATCCTCATAGCAATACTGAGAGGTAAGTGCTATTATTATCCCCATTTTACAACTAAGGAAACTGAGGCAGATAGCAGTTAAGTCACTTGCCCAGGATCACTCAGCTAGTGAATGTCTTAAGTAGAATCTGACTTCAGTTCTTCCTGACCCCCTGCCCAGAGCTCTATCCAATGCACCACCTAAATCATAGATCCTAACAGTATTCAAATATTGCCCTCAGCAATAAGGAATTGGTGAGATTTGTAAGGGATAGTAAGCATGTTTAGAAATCTCAGTACCTTACGTTTGAATAGCACATTGGATTTTTAAAAAGCATTTTGATATGTATTATCTCATTGACAGAATTATAAAATCTTTCTAAACTCACAGAGGCCTTAGAGATTATCTACTCCACACCCTCACTTGAAAGGGCAAGCTGAGGGACTGGCAAAGATCACCCATTCAGTTCTTTGTAACTGATTAGTGAGTGAGCCATATGGGGGGCAGGGAAATGACGTGGACTGGATATGGGGATAAGTCTCAAAGAGTAATGAGCGATGGAGGTTTCTGAAGGCAGCAGGATCCAGATGTTTGAATCTTAGAAGGTGGTAACTAATTTTAGAGTAAAAATAGCAGGAGAGAGAGGAGAGAGAGAGAGAGAGGTGTTTTTCAACTTCAATGTCAACAAGCATTTATTAATCTCCTACCATGTGCAAAGAACTTGCTAGGTGTAGAAGATACAAAGACAAAATTGAGAAAAATGAAATAAAACAAAACTTCTGCTCTAAACGAGCTGAGATTCTCCTGAGGGGTAGTTACATGGAAACAGATAAGCAAATAAAAATAATTTGAGGAGGGAGACAGACAAATAGACACAGAGAGACAGAGACAGAAATAGAGGGAGGGAGAGGGATGCAGAGGGACAGAGAAACAGAAAGAAAGGAAGAGAAAGAAGTAGAGAGAGGAGGAAGAAAGAGAGGAAGAGAGATGGGGAGGGAAAAAGATGGAGAGAAACAGGGACAGAAAGATAGGAAGAGAAGAAGAGTGACAGAAAGAGGGAGAGAGAGGAGAGGAGGGAAAGGGAGACAGAGAAAGGAAGCGAGACAGAGAAGAAAAGAAAGAGAAATGAGAGAGAGAGAGAGAGAGAGAGAGAGAGAGAGAGAGAGAGAGAGAGAGAGGGAGAGAGAGAGGAAGAGAGAGAGAGAGGAAGGGAGAGAGGAAGAAGAGAGAGAGGGAGAGAAGGAGAGAGACAGAGATTACTAATAGCTAAGTGAATCAAGAAAGACTTCCTGTAGAAGACAGGAAACCATGAAGAAATCTAATGTTTCCAGACATGGAGATTAAGAGGGACTCTTTAACCAGGGCTTTACCTTTCAAGACCTAGAGACTGTGTCAGTTTTTACAGCTCCTCCTTTTCCTTAGGAAGGAAGGAAGGACAAGAGACTCCTTGCAAGAGAAACTGTCATCAAAGAGTACCCTAAGAGATACCAAGAAGGAGGAGAAGGGCCCAGACTGTCCTGCACTCCTATTGCTGCTGCTCCTTTAGCAGGCCACTGTGTGCTTGCACCCCTGCTGCTGCCTGTTCAACCCCAGGCTGCTGCCACCAGGAGGGAAGGTGGAGACACAAAGGGGGCCTGTCCCAGCTAACAACCTTACTAGGTTGAGCAGGAGAATGAGAGACTGGGTCAGCAGAAGCTGAGAAAATAGTTGCCATGGAATCAAGAGCAGAGCTGCAGCAATGAGACCAACACTGGACTCTGGGGCTGAGAGGAGTATTTGGGCAGATCCTTTTTGAACTTGACAGAGGGGCTGATTCAAGACAGTGATTCCATTCACACACACAGACACACACAGACACACACACACACTTTACATTTTTCTCGGAAGATAACATGTATCTGTTCCAAAGCTTATCTCTGCTTCTTTAAATTTTATTTTGCATTTTTTGCTCACATAGCCTAGAGGTTCCCAAACTTATTTGTCTTACCACCCTCTTTTTAAAAAAATTCAGTGCCCCCCCTGGAAATCTATTTTAACCCTTTAATGGTTTTTTTAAAATGTCATTTAAAATGTATAAAATATTTTTAAAAGATGATGCATCTTAAATTTAATAATGTATTATGTTAGTGGGTTTTTTCTGCATTGAAATTTTGATGTTACAATATTGCATCATGTAACCATATAGCATCACATTACAAATAAATCATTATACTCACACATTCCTGCTAATGTGTGTTGGGATTCCTGACAATGCACAATATGCTTATCTGCCAATACTTGCTTGTTAAGACCTGTTGGTGGACTTGACCACTGATGGTTATAACTTGCATTTTAAGTGTTTATTTGGAAAATAATATAATCACTATGATTTTAACTCCGTTACACAACAGATTAAACATGTATGAATGGTTTTTCATAATTTTCTTCTCTTTTGTCCTTGTGCTTCCACCATCACACGTTATTTTTTATTCAGGCCCTCCAATTGCAACCAAGGCTACTACCACCTCCCACCATTGTTCCAGCATCTGCCAGGGTACAGCATCACCCACTTTGGGAACCCATTGAGTCTAAAAGATGGAATTGAGAAAAACTGTGATTAATAAACTCATTACAGTGATGCATATTTGACTTGGGAAGAAAAGACAGAGACAGAAAGAGCAAAAGTGAAAAAGTGAAAAGGGGGAGAGAGAGAGAGAGAGAGAGAGAGAGAGAGAGAGAGTGTGTGTATGAGAGAGAGAGAAAGAGTAGGAGTACCACCTCAGAACTCCAGTTAAATAAAAGAGTTTCATTGGCACATATTATTATAGATTCTCCACAGAAGAGAAAAACAAGTGAATTTTGGACCTTGACACAGATTTAAATTATGAAGTTTGTGGAAATTATCTGGTATACAAGGTAGCTTCTCAAGCAATTTTTTTTCTCTTTCCATTGGTCATCCCATGCAAATGTCAAAGAGGAATTCTTGGTAATTGATGAGATCACCAAGAAGGAGGGCATAGAGAAGAGAGGGAAAAAAAGACCATTGGGGAACAGTCATAGTTAGGGAGTGGGTTGAGAACAGTGATCAATCGAGAGATTAAAATGAAGCAGTCAGACTGGAAGAAGGAGAACCAGGAGAGAAATATCTAGGCAGGAGAGTATAGAGGAAGAAATGGTCAGTGTCCAAAACTGTAGAGGACAGGAAGGATAGGATCCTAGAGGAAATTGATGATTATAGATTGTTCAAGTAAAATTAGTAATTCTTTATCTCCAATCATACATTGCCTCCTCCAATTCAGAAATCAATGAATATATTGGAAGGTTAGCTTATGGAAAGAGAATGTGCAGGCTCAAGCAAAGTCCCTGTGGAGGAGGAAAAGTAAGTACCTGTATGAGAAGATAGAACTATTCTCCCATCCAACAAATCTCCAGTGAAACCACTAAAGGAAATATCTTCCTTTATAGTCATGATTTCTTAAATGTTTGTTGAATTGAATTGTGTTGTGGACTTCAGATACATGTCTAAGATAAATAACAAGGATTGACACTTAAAAATACATTCTCTGGAGGAGAGCGGACTTTCCTCTTTTTATACACTATATTTCAATACAGTAGTTCTTTGGGTGGCATTACAGAGAAAGTATAAGGGAACAACTCCAAGACTACTCAACCGACTCTCTCTCTTTCTCTCTCACTCCATTTTCTTTGTATACACAGCTACTTGAAACAATTGCTTAATTACCTCAAGCTGTGTAACTGATGTTCAGTAAGCATATAACTCTTGACAGTATAGAAGGCTTATCTGAAGCACATATTCTGTGTAAATCCGTTTGTAGTGAAGCTTTACATATCTCCTATAATACTTTGACAATATCTTTTGCTAAACTAATAAAATCACTAGGTAAATGGGGAATTCTCTTTTTTAGAGAAAAATTGGAGAAATGTGATCTAGATCAGGGCTTCTTAAACTTTTTCCACTCTTGACCCCTTTTCACCCAACAAATTTTTACTTGTTTCTAGGTCTATAAAATAGGTATACAAATCAAACATTTACTGATAACAAATCATAAATTTATTTTAAAACAATTCTTTGGCATACATATAAATTTGACATTTATTTAAGAAGGTAAATGTGTATACTAATGAGATGGTTATGCTTGTTTATTTTTACATAAAGAATTAAATCTTGTCAGAATAGTTGACACTGCAGGATATAGAGTATCTTCAACATTCTTTTCAGAGTTGATCGATATTTTGATTTTAGAATTGTCAATTCTGAGAATGTTGTTTCATGTGAATACATAGTAGAAAATGGCAGAAATATATTTAAGGCCATTTCAGAAATTATTGGAAATTCTGCCCTAATCCTAAGCCAAAATTCATTTAACAATTTTGCATGGACAGTAAAAACACTGCAATTCATAACATACAATAGTCTTGAATCTGAGCCAAGCTGTTGTATAGCAGTGTCTGATGGTGTTGCATGAGATGGACAGCATGTACAGTGCAAAGTGTGTATGTTACATGTTCAGAACCAAAGTTACAGTGAAGTTGCATGATGCAACAAGGGCAAGCATTGCCAGAAACCCCTCAGATTCATTAAGTGTTGATTTTAAATTAATCTTTGTTCATTGCATGTTCAGAACCTTTTACTGTTACCAAATTTTCTGCCACCTCCACTTTCAGTTATGTAATCCTATATGGGGTCTCAACCCACAGTTCAAGAAGTACTGATAGATGATAGCACAACTAGATGAATGGGTATAATGGTAATGGGAACTTGAAGATCTTCCCTACCCTTTAATAAGCCTAGGGGACTTTGAAGACCTTCCCTGCTTTGAAAGTAGACTCTGCCCCCCTAATAGGCTGAATGTAGTTGCATGGAGCCTGTGGTGGGAGGAGTTTGATGAAGGGTGGAGCAGAGCCCACAGGAAGCTGGGAGTTAGAGCCAGAGAGAAGGTGGGAGAGAGAGGACACTCAGGAAAGGAGATAGATAGGTTTGTGAGTAAATATTGATCTTATATTGGTTTGTGGAAGGCTGAAGGATGCTGTGGATCTCTGTGTTATGGTTTATTAACTTCTTTGCTACTATGATGGAATTGGCTTACTGGTTTGGGGATTTGGTTTTCTGGTGTCTAAATAAATGGTTTGCTTCTGTTCTCTATCTGGAGAGTTTGTTATATTTTGTGATAGAGCATCATGCTGGAATATTTATAGTCATGGTCAGTATATTTATTGTGATCATGAGTACTGTAAATATTGCACTGGCACTATAATGGGGAACTGGCTGAATGAGAGGATTAAAAGAGCAGTCATTAATGATTCAAGTCAGCTTGGATTATGGTCTCCAGGTGAGTGCCTCAGGTATCTGTACTCAGTCCTGTGCTGTTTAATATTTTTAATCAATGGATTGGAGTAGTAGGCAGCATGCTTACCAAATTTCAGCTGGGACACTGGGACAGCATCAGGGTGCAAAAAGATCTTAACAGTACACCAAGTTAAATTGAATATGATGAAATTTAATAAAGATAAAGTCAACCTTGGATTCAAGGAATCTAATTCACAAATGCAAGATGGGAAAATATGGTGAGACAACAGTTTGTCTGGAAAAAAATCTCAACTTCTAACTCAATATAAGTATAGTATGGTATGAAAGTTAAGGTGATTTCAGGCTGCATCATGATAGCACAGCTTTCAGGAATAGAGAAGTGATAATATTACTGAATTCTATTCTAGTTCAACATCATCTGAAGCAATGTATCCAGTTCTGAGAACTACATTTGAGGAAGGACATTGATAAGCTGAATGAATGAGTAAGTGAATGAAGCATTTATTAAACTCTTACTATAATCGAAGCACTGTGTAAAGTGTTGGGGCTACAAGTAGAAAAGAAAGACAGACCCTGCTCTTAAGTACTTCACATTCTTGTGATGGAAACTATACATATGGAAGGTTTCAGCTACAAGTCAGACAGAAAGGTCCCATGGTCCTTAAAGCACAATAGCAAAGCAAATGGTAGTGCGTTCTCTTTTATATTATTTCCACTGATAAAATCATATCAATTTCTGATATTGAATCATTTAACAGTGCCTAGGACTTTGGTGGTAGGACCTTTCTTTTCTGGGTTTTTGGTATCTGTGGCTGCCCCCACCTCATCCCCCAGCAACGGTTGCCAGGCTGCATTTTGAAAAGATGGTAACTGAGGGCTTTGGGCTGGATTCATTGGCATTTCCAAGCCTCTCAGGTTTACAGTCTTTCGCTTGCTCCATTAGGATCTGAGTGGACAAGGTGGTCAAAGTGGTAATGGTATTCCCTAGTACATGCTGCCTCCTGTCTCTCTGTCAGGATGCCTTGCTGCTTCAGCTAGGCTGGCCCACCTTCCTGTGAGTGGCAGTCAGCAGTGTAGTTGGTAGCAAAGTCTGGTCTATTATCCATGAGTGAATGAGTGAGTGAATGAATGAGTAAGTGAATGAAGCATTTATTAAACTCTTACTATAATCGAAGCACTGTGTAAAGTGTTGGGGCTACAAGTAGAAAAGAAAGACCCTGCTCTCAAGTACTTCATATTCTAGTGATGGAAACTATACATATGGAAGGTTTCAGGGTTTTTACCCCTTGTGTGATGGTTGTGAGGGCTTGGCTAGAAATAGGTTTGGTGGCCTCAGGGTGGTGGTGGTGATGCTACTGCTCCAGGGAGTCTTGCCTTCATCTACCTGTTGTTTCATCAGTCATTACTGGTGGCAAGAGGAAGGTAGGCCCCTTCTCCATAGTAACTGGTCTCCTCATTGGTGGCTTTGAGAACTGGTGGTCAAGGTAATGATAGTGAATTGACACATTTAGCATATGCTGTCCCCTTTGTCTCCCTAAGGCTGCCCTGGATAAAGTTTGTGTCATTTAATGATCATGTGAAGGATGTTTATGCTGAGGAAAAGAAGGCTTAGGAGATGTGATATTGTAGCTGTCCTCAAGTACTTGAAAGACCATCCTATCTTTGTGCTTGGTCCCAGGAATCAGAATTAGGATCAATAAGTAGAAATTGCAAAGAGTCAAATTCAGACTTAATGTAAGGAAAAATAGGAAGAACAACACCCTCCCCCCCGAAAAAAACCCCAAACCCAAAATAACCAACAACCCACTATATCATTAGAGCTATCCAAATGTAGAATGGGTTTCCTTGGTAGTGAGCTAGTGGGTCTTTCTCACTGCTGGTGCTCAAGCAAAGACAGGGTAAACACTGACCAGTGACATACTAGAGAGGATTATTTTTTCAGTTAGAGGTTGTACTAGATGGTCACTGAGGTCCTTTCAAGCTGAAATTTTATGATTCTATTATTGCTTTTGTCCTCAATAGTACAGTCTCTTGTTTGTGAATTTGGGGTCCCTGTAGACTCCAGTATCTTAAATCTTGTATGGATTAATCAGCATAGGACTACTTAAGTGGTGACAATGGAGATGATTAAATATAAAGCATATATATGAATGAACAGAATACATCTGTGCATATCTCTATGTGTGTCTATAGGCATATATGTATATATACATAAGCATGGGTATATATACATATATGTGTATATATTGGGACAGCTAGCTAGTCCAGTGGTTAGAGTTCCGGGTGTGGAATCAGGAATCCCTGAGTTCAAATGTGGCCTTAAACATGTACTGGACAAGTCATTTAACCACATTTGCCTCCATTTCCTTATCTGTAAAATGAGTTGGAAAAGGAAATGGCAAACCACTCCACTATCTTTGCCAAGAAAACCCTAAATGGGGTCACAAAGAGTCAGACATGGCTGAAAAAAGACTGAGCAACAGCAACATATATGTATATATGCTCCTAGGTGGAGCAATGATTAAAATATGGGACTTAGAGTCAGGAAGACTTGAGTTCAAATCCTGTCTTGTATACTAGCTGTGTTACTTTGGGCAAGATATTTAACTGCTCTGTTTCAGTTTCCTCAACAGTAATAATAACACCAAAGGAGGTTGTTGTGAGGATCAAGTGAATGACCATGTATAACTTGCATTGCAAACTTTAAAGCACTGTATAAATGCTAGCTATTATTATATATTTAAACAATTATCACTAGTTACTTCTCAGGGCTCTGCAATTTTCTTGGAACCCAGGAATCTGTGACCAAAAATCATCTCTTTTCTTTTTATGAGCATCAAACCACAGAACTATTCATTTATCCTCTAAAGTATATTTAAAATGCTATATATACATACCAAAAGAGTGGTTTTGGTCACAACATTTGATGTGGTAGCTGTATATGTAGACTACACCCTCAGCTTCAGGGATGGGAGAGGAAAAATGGGAACATTCTGTCTCACCGACTTAGGACCTTATTTTTCAGCTAAAGTAGGTTGAAGGGGCATGGTATCTTAGATGGAAAGTTGACTCTAATCTGACACATAGTAGATCTTTGATCTTTGGCAAGTCACTTAACTTTGCCCTAGGCAATCTCTAACATGAAAAAAAAAGTAAAATGGTTACTAATTTGCATCGATGGGGAGAATTTTCTCACTGGGAGATCTCTATACCAATGATTGGTCAGGACCAAAAAATTAAACTAGGTCATAGCAATTGAATTTCATATCAAGTTTTACAACCTAAAATTCAGAAGAAAATGTAGAATGAAAGTAGACTTCTTTGTTTCCACAAATATACTGTGTCAGAGTCATAATATCTTATTTTTGTTTAAAAAATTCAATAATTTATTTTTAACATCATTTTCTCTTTAAATTTTGAATTTTATATTCTCTCCCAGAATCTTACCCCTACCCATACACTGAGAAGGCAAGTAATATGAAATAAATACTTATGAGATCATACAAAACATATTTCATATTGGCCATTTTTTTAATGCAAGAAAAATAAAATGGGAAAATTTTACTTCGATTTGTTCTCAGAGTTCATCAGTTCTCTCTCTGGAGGTGGATAATATTTTTTCTTCATGAGTCTTTTGGAATTGTCTTGGATCATTGTATTAATCAGAGTACCCAAGTCTTTCACCAATTTGTTTTGAACCCCACCCTCTACCCCCACCCCCATCCTCCCCTATTCTCACCCCATACTTTTTCTGACAAACCATGATCACTTGGTCATGGCTTCATCCACTATAAATCTGATTATAGATAAACATAAATTGAGCCCTCACTGTTGCATGTCAATTCTTCTATTCTTTTATGGACTATTTCATGCCAAACAGTGGCTATTCCAAAACTTTTCCTGTGTCCTTAAACCCTATAATTATGTCAGTCCCTCATTGTTGTTTGCCCTTCGTATTCAAAGAGGGCCAAAGACATCATGATGTTGGGGTCAAAGCACAGTATGTTCAACTGTAGCTGATCAATCCAATATGAGTTTGGAAGGCTCTACCAGAGGTTGGGCACTAACAGTCCATTTGAACATTTGTAGTGGAGATAGCTCTAGATTTGCTCATTTCACATTTCCTTTGTGCTACTGCAATTCTGGTTGCTCATAGAGCACAGTGACTATTTTGAGTCAGGAACACCATGCTGGGTGGTCCTGTGCCAGTGTCTCCCATGTCTCACAATTGATATTAAAGTTCTTCCCAGAGCCCTTAAGAGTGTACTTGTATTGTTTCTTCTGACCTCCCTGTGAGCGCTTGCCTTGTATGTGTTGTCTATAAAATAGTATTTTAGTCAAATGTATGTTTGGCTTTTGAACAACACTGCCAAACATAAAAGTGGCCGTAGAGTTTGAATGTGCAGGAGTTCAACTTGAGAGGGTCTTGAGTGTCTGTCTGGTACCTTATCTTACCAAGTTATCAAAGCTTCCGAAGTGGTTCAGTTTCCAGCATGGTGCTGTTCTATTGTCTAGGTTTCACAGACATGCAACAATGAGGTCAGCACAATGTCTCTGCAGACTTCAGTTTGGTAGAAAGCCTATTACCTCTTCTCTTGTAACCCTATCCTGTGTTACACTGTGTGATAATTTTCTTTATGTGTTATATCCTTTTCTTACACTGTAGGCTCCATGAAGGCAAGGAAGATAACTTATTTTCATTTCCCATTTAACCCCAGAATAGTATTTTGTAATAAGAGGGTAGTTAAGAAACTTTTTGTTGAAACTGATGAATTTGAATCATGTGGGGTGGATGGTATATGATTCTATAACCTCTTGCAATGCTCAAGTTTGGTATGGGGTGATTTGGGTCATTCTACTTATACAAATATGGCTGAAGCCCTCATACTATGCATTCTCTACGAACAGACCAGAAACCATTAAAATATAGCAAAGCTCTTAATTAGAATAGAATTACTAATTAGCAACAAGTAAGAACCCCATTTTCTTACTCTCTCCAACCCAAGGGATATGATTGCCCATAGAATCCCAAACCACCTATGGAAGAGAAAGAACAGTCCCTAGATGATTCCTCCTTTAGTGTTTACATCTTCAAGTCAACTTGCTCTGCCTTCCTCTAGCCTCTATAGCTACCTGTCCTCTCTGACTTAAAAGCTAAATTAAGGTGAGTTCTGATCACTCTGGCAGCTAGCAACAGCTAACATTTATATAGCATTTACTATGTGCCAGCCCCTGTGCTAAGTGCTTTTTACAAATATCATCTCCTTGATCCTCAGAACAACTCTGGATGGTAAATGCTATTATTATCTCCATTTTACAGATTAGGAAACTGAGGCAAGCAGAGGTTAAGTGACTTGCCCGTGGTCACATAGCTAGTAAGCATCTGAGGCTGGATTTGAACTCATGTTCCTGATTCCAGACCCAGCACTCTAACCACAAAACCATCTAGTTGTCCTAATGAGTTTCAAGGAAAAATGAACAACACTAGGGGTATATGATGAAGTTGGTGACCTATATATTTCACTCCTGTTCCTCTGACTCAGACTCCTGTCTTCCTTCATAACAGGGAGATATGACATTGTAGCTAGCTTTTAGGAAGCTCAGATTCCTGATTTTTTAAAAAAAGAATCTGTTCCTTTTTCAGGCACCCCACCTTTCCTACTGTTGTTTCCTCAGTCTTGTTTTAACAAAATGTAGCTTTTTGAATACAAGTCAGAATTGCAAAATGTGATATTCTGAACATTTTTCTTTTTAGTCTGGCACAAGGGCTGGTTTAAGTTTTTTATTTCATTTTTGCTTAATTCTTTATTTCAGACGGTACTCAGGAGATATTAGTCTGTCATTTAACTAATGTTAACTAACTGCAATTATCTAAATAAATTCAATCTAAGACATGATAAAGATTAACATGAATTTGTCTTTTAGAAACCCTACCATATGTAACTGCTTATTCTTGACTATTTTAGTGGCTTAAATGTTTTGAAGAGCATGGAATAAATACCCCAACATATAAGCATGTCATCATGGTGGATACATAAGCATCTCAAAATATGCTAATAAAAATGGGAAAGGGTAGGAGCAAATTCTGACATTTAAAACAAACAAAACAAAATAATAACCACAGAGAGACCACAATACCTCCTTTAAAAGAAATAGGATGGAATGAAAAGAAATTTGTGAATAAAGAAAGAAAAACTATACACCTAAAATGAAGTATTTTCTTTATTCACAATCTCACAAGTAAAATGATATTTTCTGAAGATCTGAAAGTGAACCAATTGATATTGTTTGCTTGAATTCATCTTTTTTTCTTCCTGCCTTAGGGGAGCTCAAAGGGGAATCTTTTGATTACTCATGTAAATAATTTAACATAACACTAAACAATAAAAATAATAATATAACACTAAAATAATTTAACAAAATCACTATTATGCTTTGTATATGAGGCCACAAAAAATAGAACCACAGAATTTCATAACTGGAAAGGGCCTCAGAGGTCAAATAGTCTAACCCTTACTTGACCAAAAATCCCCTCTATAGTAATTTTTCAAGAAGTCTTCCAGCCTTACTTCTGAGAAAATATGTTGTACTTCTAGACAGCTCTACTTTTGGGGAAATTCTCTCTGGCATCAAGCCTAAATCTATCACTCTGTATTTTCTATCATTTGCTCCTTATTATATATCACAGAGTCAAGTAGAAATAATGTAATCATGCTTTCAGGTCACAACCTTTCAAATACTTGATCCAGTCATATTTCTTATTTAAATCTTTTTCTTTCTTCCAGATTAAATATCCCCTATTCCTCCAATTAATCTTGAGGTTACTTTAGGCATCATGGTATATCAGAAAAATTGCTGGACTTGGAATTAGGAGATCCCAATCACTCCTCTGACTTATACAAAATTTGTTACCATGAACAAATTGCTCAAGTCATAGTTCCTTCATTGGTAATATTGGGGTACTATTATCTATTATACTGCAAAGGGCTATGGTAGGGGTCAAATGAATATTTGTGAGGATTTTATGAATTTTAAACCACTTTATAAATGATTATCATTAGTAGGATCTCAAGGTCCTTCATCATCTTGGTCACTCTCTTTGGGTCACTCTCCAACATGACCAGATCGATGTCCTCAGTTCCCTCATTTATAAAATGAGAAATGTGGATTAAATTACCTGTAGGGTCCCTTCCAGCCCTGCCTCTATGATTCTGTGATTTTTCTAAAATGTGGAGCCCCAAAGTAAACACAGTAGTCCAGATGGGGTCTGACAAGGGAAGAGTACAAAAAGACTATTACCTCCCTTGTCCTGTACTCGATGCTTTTCTTAATTCAACCTAATATTTCATTAGCTCTTTTTTTTTTTTTACTTCCATACTACCCTCCTAACCCATTCATTAACTTGAAACCTGCTAAAATCACCAGATAGTTTTCATTACCACAAAGAACATTTTTTTTTTCTGGAGGGCAATTGGGATTAAGTAACTTGCCCAAGGTCACATGACTAGGTTTTTGTTTGTGTGTGCTTAAGTGTCTGAGGCCAGATCCGAACTCAGGGCCTTCTGACTCCAGGGCTGACGCTTTACTCACTGCGCCACCTAGCCGCCCCATAAAGAACATTTTTATAGTACAATTTTGAAGCTTGTGAGACAATGAAACATGCCTTTTGAAAAGTTTTATAAAAAAAATAACATGGAAAATCTCTAGAATAGAAACAGATGTCTGATCTTGACTCTGTTAGTGATTCACTATGAATTTGGCAAAGCAGACTAAAATCTTTGTGCCTCAGTTTCTCCACATCTCTAACAAGATAGTAATATATGGTTCTAATTAGTAGGGCCATTATGAGAAAACATGAAATGTATTTTGAATTCTTTGGAGATTCATAGTAAAGAGATGAAAGAAAAGTCATGCTTAAAGGTATATGTTACATTTGGTAAACTGATCAGTGAGAAGTGACGTTAGGGATTATCCAGTATAATTCATTCACTTAACAAATGCAGTTCATAAGGCTAGTCCTGATTTCTCTTTTTAATATATTTTAGAAAAGCAGTCCAGTTGAAATTAGGCTGGGATCAACATATTTCATCATATTTTGCAGGACATCCTAAACAAATATGTGACTATATTATAAAAAATTGTAAGAGAGACAGATTGTATACCTCTACAGTTATGGGTAGGACAGAGAGCCAAACAAAGAATGTAATAGGAGGATAATTTTAAAATACAGGGAAGGGGAACAGACTTATGATATCAGTGGCATAGGAAATTCCTGTTGCCAAGGAAGATTAGTACCTTCTCTGCAGCTTCTAGTCTTAGAGTACCGTGAGGTTAAATGTTGCCTTTACTCAATAAATAAATATTTATTAAGCATATACTATATGCCAGGCACTGTGCTAAGCATTGGGGATACAAAAGGAAGCAAAAGTCAGTCCTTGCCCTCAAGGAGCATTCAATCAGATAAGGGAGACTACATGTAAACAAATAGATCCAAAGCAAGCTATATATAGGATTAATTATTAATAGAGGAAAGGCACTGGAATTCAGTGGGATTAGGGAAGGCTTCCTATAGAAGGTAGGATTTTAGTTGAGATTAAAAGAAAGTGTATTATTATCATATTGCATACATTCTTAAAGTGGGTGATACTGCCCCCTGGGGGGAGTGCTGGAATAATTCAGGGTGGGGTGGCAGTAATATCATGTGTAATTGAGGAGGTGTTGAATAAAAATAAAGGAGCAGTGGAAATATACGGAAAGAAGTGAAGATAAAAAAAATTGAAAAAGTGCTTATACATGTTTCATGTGTTGTATAATGTAGTTAAAATCATAGTGATTACTTTATTTTCCAAAATAATAATAAATACACAAAATGCAAGTTATAACCAATCAGTAGTCAAGTCTGCTGACAGGTCTTAACAAGCAAATGCTGGCAGGCAAGCATGTTACTCAGTTGGGAAGTCTAGCATGCATCAGCAGGAATATGTGAGTTTCATGACTTGTTTACAGTATGATACTATATGATTACATGATTCAATATTGCCTCATCAAAACCAGTGCAAGAAAAAACATAAATTTTTAATAAATTATTAAATTTAAGATATTTAAAAATTTTATATTTTTTAGAAATGATGCAAATTTAATATAAAAAAGCTTAAAGTGTTAAAAAAACAAGTAGAATTGTAGTGGTGTGCTGAGTAATTTTTTTTTGAAAAGGGAGCAATAGTCCAAATAAGTTTGGGAACCTCTGATCTAAAGCAACAGGGAAAATACCATCCTCTGGAAAGTCCTGTGCCAGATATCACTTAACACCAGACAGACTCAGTGCTAGGCAAAACATCTCCTGACCAGGTTGACTAATCTTCCACTCATCTTCCTTGTCTCCCTCATGAGACAGGAACTCTTAAATGAGACAAGTAGCTCTTAAAATTAGGAAACTTAAACTCTTACAAAGTCTACTACTGAGGTCTATAAAATTAAATCCAAATCTGATCCACAGATATTGATTCCAGTGGTTAACTAAAACTTTTTTTTTTAAAGCAATTGGGGTTAAGTAACTTGCTCAAGGTTACATGGCTAGTCATTATTTAAGCGTGGGTGCTCATTTTCTGAGGCCAGATCTGATCTCGAGTCATCCCATTACTCACTGCACCACCTAGCCGCCCCTTTAGGGCAATTGGGGTTAAGTAACTTGCCCAAGGTTACAGGGCTAGGTTTTTGTTTGTGTGGATTAAGTGTCAGAGGCCGGCTCCGAACTCAGGTCCTTCTGACTCCAGGGCCGGCGCTCCATTCACTGCGCCACCTAGCCGCCCCTTAACTAAAACTTTTAACCATTTGTCAAATCCTGAAATAAATCAAAGTCATGAGTTGAGGAATGAAGTGTTTTTAACTGAGATAACAGGGTAGTAAACCTGCCACCCTGGGAGATGTCTTATGAGTGCAGAGTACAATGAATTTCCCAATCCCAAGAACCAGGAAAAATGTTTTTATACTTTTGAAGAAAAGGGGAGGAGGCAAGGTCTGGTCATGAAACACCAGTAGCTCTTAGCAATCTGGGCAAGGAAAACCACTTTGTTCTGGCTGTTTTGCGCTTTATGCCATGAATCCCAATGGAAGGCGGTATAAGGACATTAGTAGCTGAGATCTAGCTTGAGCTAATTAGGTTCCTTCACAAGGTAAAATCTCAGGGTTGATGAGACTTAGGATGTGATTCAGCTTAACCTAATTAAGAGTAAATATCTTAAAAGTAGGAATGTAAAAACATTACTGAAATTCTCACATTATGAGAGGGGCAAGTAACATTACATTAATTTAACAATTATCTGTCATATCAATTTTTCTGTCACATATTCAATCAATAATCAATAATGTACATTTCAGAGAACTACATAAAAGTGTACTAGACTGCCTCCATAAGTCATCAGATCCCCCTCATTTCAGAGCTTCATGTAAAAGTTAGATGAACGTTTCTTGGTTATATGGTGGTAAAAATTCTTTTTTAGGTATAAAATAAACCAAATGATTGCCTAGGTCTCTTTCCTCTCTATGATTCTTTGATTTTGTACAATAGTTGTCAGCCCCAAGTATATTTTTCTAATCATTTTTAATTATTACTATTTTCTTTTCAAAGAAAAATTTTCTATTCAATCCAACAATTTCCTCTATATAGTCTGTTTCATTGATCTACTTTTGTAGTTTTAGCCAGCACTAAACAACCCTTCATATCTACTATTCTTCATTTAGCTCCCTTTAGATTCTAAAATTTTTGTTCCTTCAAATAGAATCAGAGAATTTTTGATATGAGAACTCAGTGGCATTCTAGGCTAGTATAAAAGGAATCCCCATTAGATCACACCCATGTCTGTGCTTGAAGACTTCCAATGGGCCGGAATCCACGACCTTTTTAGGCATCCCATTCCACTTTTGGACAACTCTAATCATCAGGAAGTTTTTCCTGATATGTTGTCTAAATTTGACTCTCCATAACTTCCTTAGTCTGCTTTAGTTCCCTCATTTGTAAAATGAGGATGATAATGGCACCTATTTCCCTGTTGTGGTAGGGATAAAGTAAGATCCTATTTGTAAAATACTTTAAAAAACCTAAAACACTATATAAATGATATTAACAAGAGGAACAAAAACAATCAAATAATGACAATAATAACAACAAAAATATTTTTTCCTCTGAAGACTACTTTAGCAATGGTTAGCCTGCCACAGAGGATAGAATTCCAAACTTAGAATCAGGAATACCTGAACCTGAAGGCTGCTTCATTAATTTTCTAAGTGACCCTGGTCAAAGTACTTAACACGCCTTGGTTTCAGTTCCCTCATTTGCAAAATAGGGATAATAATAGTAGTACCTAAATCACAGGGTTGTTGCCAGTGTCAAATGACATTATAAATGTAAAACATTTTGCAAATCTTGAAAGTACCACATCAATGTTCGTTTTTATTTTCATTTGTATCCCCGAAACTTAAGTATGTTGTCTGATCGTTATCATTCTCTTTAATATAGTTATTGTCTCTTTAATACTCTTTAGCCCACTTATTAATCAGAATGTCTTTTAAAAATCTCTGTTAAATTGTTTATCTTTTACTGGTTTTTCCTCTATTAATTACTATTATATTGTTATTTTATATGATATAATATATGTCCATAGAGGGCTTATGTAACATTTCTATTTTAAAAATATTTATTAAAAATTTCTCCATGCCATAGCTCATGGTTTATTATTTCTTTTTGTAAAGGTAGCATACAGTGCTGGGAAATGTGTATATTATTATTATTTTTGTTTGTTTTGTTTTTTATTTTGCTTTTTTGGAGGGCAATTGGGGTTAAGTAACTTGCCCATGGTCACATGGCTAGGTTTTCTTTTGTTTTTTTTTTTTTTTTGTTCATGTGTGCGTTAAGTGTCTGAGGCCGGATCTGAACTCAGGTCCTTCTGACTCCAGGCCAACACTCTACTCACTGCACCACCTAGCCACCTCAAGTGTGTATATTATTAATATTACCATCCAGAGGATCACAAGTTTTTAAATTCTAAATTCCAGCACTTTGTTCAATTTATTTTTTCATTTTTGTCTTTCTATTAGATTTGTCCAGCTCTGAGAAGAAGATTAAAGTCTTCTATAATTTTTTTTGTTCCTTTCTGTCTTTTTGCAGTTCAGTTAACTTATATAAATTTAGCTGCTATGCCATTTGGTGCACATATGTTTAGTACTGAAATAGATTCATTGTCTCTTGTTCCTTTAAGCATAATATAGTTGGCTGGTTTAATCTCTCTTGATATGAATTTTTATTTTTGCTTTGTCTGATAATAAATTTCAATCTTTTGGGGGTGGAGAGAGGGATACAAATAATGCATAGTAAATTTTGTTCCAATATTTCATTTTCATCCTGTACATCTCCTTTTTATCTATGCTTTTTGTATGGAACAGATTGTAGGGTTTTGTTTTCTTATCTATTTTGTCATTCATTTTCATTTTATTGTATCTCTTAATACATTACATTTAAAATTACTGCTGTTTTTCTTGTGTTTTCTGTTTTATTTCTTTTTGTATTGCTTTAAAAAAAACAATAAAAAAAAAAGTCCTTTTGTAAGCCAGCACTTTTTCTGTGTTAATTAGCTATATTTAAACTACCATGAGTTTAGTCTGTTCCCACACTATTTATTCACTTCCCTTTTCCAATTTTAAATGTCTTCCTTATTCCAAATTCCTTGAATTGACTTAAATTGCTAATTTTTCTTTCTCTTATTTTGTTAGTTATCTATTTCTCATCTTAATTTGACCCTTCTCTCTCTAGAGCATACTTTAAAATGTTCCCTGTCTTCCTCTTGTCCAACCTCTTATTTTAGTAACTTTCTTTTACAAATCCTTTCCCCAAAAGTTTTCTTTTATGTTGTTCTTCCTATTATTTCTCTTCCTTTCTAGTCTTTTCTGAATTTTATTTTCTGTTTTATGAACAATTTAGCCTTACTTGCCCCAGCTTTATTCTCTCTTTATCCTTTATGAGATTAAAGTTTCTAAATTACTAGATTTGAACTTTCTTCTATCCAATCTTGGCTCTGTTGACTTTGTAGAATTTACCCCATACTCCCTTTTATTTTATTTTATTTTTCTTTATTGTCCCTAAAAAGTTCAAGAGAAAAGCAATGTCAGTTGGAAGGAATTACTGTGAGGCTTAACCCCTCAATATAATCAGTATTTATTACAAATGCCATGTTTTTTTCTTTTCTTTCTTTCTTTTTTTAATAAATGTCACATTCAAGGGTCAGAACACAAATACAGAGAAAGGAAACAAAAACATATCATAAACTTATGTATTGGAACTTAAATACAAAGAAAGAAAGAGAAAAGCATGTTGTGTGAACAGCAGAACATGAGAGGATTCGAAATATGTAACAATAAATTTTCATTTCAAGAAAGCCTGCATGATAAATAATACATTTTGTGTTGAGAATTGTCCATCTTTTCTTTGCTTCCTTGAAAGTTTTTCTTTTGTTATTTGCTGTGTACTTTTTACTTTGTTCTTTTTTTTCCCTCCCCCCCCCAAGGCCACAATAAAGTTTAAATATATTTCTTTATAGCTATTGATATATACATACATAGACATATAGTTTCTCAAACATATTCTACTCCTGATCTTTGTTTTTATGTTTGTACATCTATTGTTTTCTATCCCTCCTGTCTCCTCTACTTCACTTCTATCCACTACCTTGCCCTCCTATTACTTGCCTACCCTGCTCCAAAAGTCCCTCCCCTATCCTTCCATTCCCATAGATCTAAACACCTTCTATAACCCCCTTCTATCTATTTCCTCAGCCTCCCCTCTAAATTTCCCTCTCATCCTCTTCCCCCTCCCTATGTCCCTGTCATTTTATTTCTTCTGAATTTAGAAGACTTTTATACTCTTCTAAATATATATATATATATATATTTATATATATATATATAATTTATATATATATATTTATATATATATATATATATATTTATATATATATGTATGTATTGTTCCCTTTTAAACCCATTCCTGGGGGTGGAGCCAAGATGGCAGAGTAAAAGCAGGAACTTGCAGCTCCTGCTCCAACCACCTCCAATATCAGTAAGAAAATTACTCTAAACAAATTTTAGAGCTACAAAATCCACAAAGTGACAGAGAGAAATAAATCTCCCACTGAAGGCATCCTGGCAGGCTGACAGGAAGAGTCTACTGTACCAGACTGGGAGCCTAGCACAGTCCTGTGTGAGCTGCATGGGCCCAGACCCAGGGCAGCCCTGACCAGTGGCACAGACTGGGCCAAACAGAATTCAGGAGAGTGAATCACCAGCAGCTGTGGTGTTTTCCAGACTTCTCAACTCATAAATGATAAAGAGAAATTAAAAGGTCAGTGGGGAACTCTGTTGGAACTGGGTGACAGAAGAGCTTGGTCTGGCCCCAACCCCAGGGCAAGAGGTGGTAGAGGTTTGGCAGCTGCAGCTGCTGACATGTGGCTGCCTCTAGAGCTCCTCATCTGCAAATTGTAGGGGGACCAAGCAACCATTCAGAGGGTAATCACTCTTGCTTTGACCTGCTTGGATCTGGATTGTAGTCTTGGGTGGTAGTCCTGAGGTGAAAAACACCAGTGTGCCAAAGCTTGTGGGAGCTGTAGAGAGGGAGCCCTCCTCATAGCTCTGGCAACTGTGAAAATGTCAGCAATTTGGGACATAGCTGTCTCCACTCTGGAAGCAGAGTTCTACCTTGGCAAAGACCTCAAAAGTCAGATAATTGGATGGCAAGATGAACAAGCAGAGGAAGTGCAATCAGACCATAGAATCCTTTTCTGGGGACATGAAGGATCAAAACATGGAACCAGAAGAAGAGAACAAAGTCAAAACTCCTCCATCAAAAGCTTCCAATAAAAATATGAATTGCTTACAGGCCATGGAGGTGTTCAAGAAGGTTTTTGAAAATCAAGTAAGAGAAATGGAGGAAAAATGGGGAAGAGAAATGAGAATGATGCAAGAAAATCATGAAAAGTGAGTCAACAGCTTGCCAAAGGAGACCCCCAAAATACTGAAGAAAATAACTTAAAAATTAAAATTAATAAAATAAAATAAAATTTAAAAAATAACAACTTAAAAAAAAAGAATCCAGCCAAACTTTGCTCGCCCTAAGGTGATATTTTAACTCTTTTGTGGGGGGAAAATCTGGAGAGCTTGGAATTTTCTGACCTACTCTGCCATCTTCCCAGAATCCTCTCCCAAATACCATGTTCTACCAAAGACCACCCCTACCACTCTGGGTGCTAGCTGCCCCCAAGAGTTTAAACACCTCTTTTCCTGTGACAGTATACTATTCTTGGAGGCACAACACACTCTCAGAAAAGGTAATTTCTTTATGCAAAAATTCCTAGATGAAATCCACAATGAGGTCTTGCCTCCCTCTTTCGGGTCATAACCCTTTCCCTAGGGGTATGATCTTTAGCAGTTCTCTTATCTCCTACTCCGGGCTAAATTCTATTAGTTGGTCATCCCCAGTTCTATCCCTCCACTTTCACCCCACCATCTCATTCACCTATAGTCTCGACTTTTTTTTAAAAGAATGTTAGAATCACTGCCTATTCTTATTTCACCAAAGGGCTTCGTAAGGCACATCACCCATTTTCCCATTTCTCTCACCTTCCCTCTCTACATGTATAAAATCTTATACTTTACTATTTCATCTCTTAAGAGACATTGACAGACCTAGAGGTAAAGGTTTTCTTTTTTGTTGTTGTTGCTTCTCCTAAGTTTTTAAGTTCTCTTGAAATCTTTAACTCCTTAAGCCTTTTTTGTCCCTTGATGATCCCTCTTTGTTCTTTCACCTCCTATAATGAAACTTTCCTTTTTATCTTTTTAGAAATAATAACATATGATAATTCTACATCTTTACCTGTTACCTGTCAAGTGTTTCTGTTGTTTTCAGGTCAAATTATACATTCACCTCACTTTTACTTTTTACTTTTTTTTAACAGGGATGTTTCAAATGCCTTTCTTGTTGACTATCCATCTTTTTATTGATTTTTAAGTTTTGATTTTCAATAGATATTTTGGTTTGCAGCTTAGCTTTATAGAATTTATTTAATTTATTTTTGATTTTTCAAAACTGCAGAATAATCCATTGTTATTCTCCTGGCCAATTTCAAAATTTGTTGTTTTTCATTGAAACTCAATTTTAGTTTGTTTTTGGAGCAGATATCTTTCCCCTGGCAGTGAGCTGTGAATTTTCTGAACTGATGCTTTGTTAGTGGTAATAAAAAATTCTGGACAGATTTCTTATATTATTTCCAGGGTTATGATGTTAATTTTTTGTATACAAATTTTTATGTTATGTTCTTTTGGGACACTTAGGATCCTTAAGTTACCATCGCATAGCCTGTCTTCAAGGTCATTTGCTTTAGTTTTTATCTAATTCACATGTTCTTTTAATGTTGGCACCATTTGCTTATCTTCTACCAAGATTTTCTCTATTTCAGTGTTTTTGTGTTCCAAATCTGTTTTTCTATATCATATAGCTTTCACTTCTTTGGAGAGATTTTCTATCATGTGTTCACTCTTTCCTATTCTTCTAAATTCTTAAATCTGTGTGGCAAGCACCAATTTTGGACCTAATTTATCCTTAATTTCTTCTCATAGGAATTAAATTTCTCTTTTGAGTCATTCCAGGTCTATTTTGTTCATCTGTGATCTCTGGGGAATTCCTGAGCTGAGTAACTTCTTGGAGGACCTAATGGACTCTATCTAGCTGGTTTCCAGCCCCCCTTTCCTCAGTCAGACACTTGGTTCTACCTAGATTATTGTTCTGAAGGAAGATATGCATATTATATTTTCAGACTTGCCCTTCTACAGCATATGGATGGATAGACACTTGGGTTGTCATTTCTTGTGAAGTATAGAGGTGGTGATGTTAAGGAATAATAGCTGCAACCACATTTGGGAGGTTGTGCTTGCTGAAGCTGGGGTATTGTGAGATGGGGAGGGGCACTTAGTGAAAGCTTTAAGTATTAAAGTAGGTTTTTTTTTTTACATTTAATTTTTATTTTATTTTTTCTCAATTATATGTAAACAAAAATTTTAAACTTTAAAAAAAATTGAGTTCCAAATTATCTCCCTATTTCTTTCCCCTCTCCCTTCCTCAGGAAGGCAAGTAGAATTAAAGTTCTTAAGACAATTCATAAGAGTTTTGCCTGAGGACTGGGGAGGGAGATGCTTCCTTATCTTGTAGAATCAATTGTTACTTTCTCTGTTATATATAATTGCTTTTTTTTTTTTTTTGGTTTAGGGTTGAAGAGGTTTTCATATAACTTCTATTCCAGAATCTTGTTAGTCACCTGACCTTGAACCTAATTTAAAATCAATTTTTATCTGTATCAAATGTATCATCTTCAGTGATTATTTTTAAAATGTTCCATCATTTCTTTCATCATTAGCTCATAGTCAAACTCATTATATAAATCTTAACCATAGTAAATATTGTGGCTATATCTACACAGTACTATTAGTCAGTTGGTTTTAAATGAACTGACTAGTTAGTTCAAGCAACTTAATTTACTGGAGACTTGTCCTCTCACTATTTTGACCACTTTAACTATACCAACCACTCCCATTGTAGTTTTCACAGAACTTTAAGAGAAATAAAATTCCCATCATCATCTGAGCTTCTTAAGTGTGGGTCAGAAGCTTGCACATCTGTTCAATTAACTATTGCAGCAACATCTATTCAGCTTACACCTTTATTTCCAACTAGGAGTTTCTTTGGTAACCTGATACTGATTTAGTAGTGCCATTAAACAACCCATTCCTAATTATCTAAGGACAGAATCTTAAAACAAACAAAACAAAACAATGATTTTCAACAAATGACTTGTTACTGATGTTAGTAGGGAGGATGATGATGATGAGGAGGAGGAGGAGGATGGTGATGGTGATGATGATGATGGCGATGTAATTTAGGTAATTTATGTCAGGTAATTTAGTAGATTGATAGAGACTAAACCTAGAGCCAGAATTTGAGTTCTAATCCTGCCACAGACACTTATTAGCTTTATGACTTTGGACAAGTCACTTAATCTCTCTCAGTATCAGTTTCCTAATCTCTAAAATAGGATAATTACATCAACCATCTCATACAATTTTTGTGCCCTTAGATATTTGGTATAAAACTATTAGATAACTGTTATATAAGTGGTAGCTATTTTCTTTAGTATTTTAAGGTTTGCAGAACACTTTCTATACACTATCTTGTTTGGTTCTTATGACAAATCTATGAGGTAGGTGCTATTACTATACCATTTTATAGATAAGAATAAAAGTTTCAGGTTGTGGCCTTTCCAGGGTTATACAGTGAGGTAGTCTTCTAACCCAGGTGTTTCTGAATCCAGATATAGTATTCTGCTTTCCACAGGAAGCCTTCCCTTATCCCTCTTAATTCTAGTACTTTCCCTCTTATAATTATTTCTTATTTGTCCAGTATATAGTTTGCCTTGCATATATTTGTATGTTGTTTCCTCCATTAGATTGTAAACTCCTTGGAGGTAAATACTATCTTTTATCTCTTTTTGTATCCCTACCGTTTAGCAGAGTGCCTGGCATAGAGTAGTAGGTTCTTAATAAATGTTGATTGACTGATTTATTTGTCACTCTGATATATTACAAAAGATTTAAAGTGAGAATCCAAAATTTTACTAAACTCTATTTTCCAAGTTTCCCTCGCTTTTTTCATATTAACAGAGTATGGGGAAAACACATTATTAAAAACGCAAGATATGGAAAGTTGGAAAGGTTTTTCTAAGTTATAGAATAGAATCCAACAGTTATCTGTTGAAATGGAATGGAAATGGAATTAATTAATACAATTAGCCAAAGATAACAAAATTTAATTCATTGTATCCTTAGAGAGAAAAATCCTAATTTAAAGTTTATTATAGAAAACAGAGATTTAAATAGCAGCAGTGAAAACACACCAATCCTACCTCTTCCCCCATATCACACACAAAAGAGTATTTTGAGTTGAAAAGTCCTAGAAAAACTAATCTATTACAGTAATGGTCACTGATAGACCATTTCCCATCCAAATGTGATAACATAAAGTACTCTCACAGAGTCTTGAAATAACAAAATCTATTATAATGTTTTATACCCCACTTTTGTTTTCATAGGTAGTGAATAAATATTTACAAGTCTATCATCTACTTTATGAGTTATTTTTTCCATTATTTTGTTCAATATTAATATCCATCTTACCACATGCTTACTAAGTTCACTCCAATATAGTATATGCTAATATTTATGAAAATATGAATGGTTTATTCAGACATTTATTAGGCCTTAGCCCGATCTTATAGGAAATAAGCCAATATTATTCTGAGAAGGAAGAGCCCTCCCTAATATTCAAATATAGAGATGATTTGCCTTTCTTTTAGCTATACAGCCTGGACTGAATGACCATATTCCAAACAGAATTTGACCCACTCTGCTCTAGGAGTAAGTTGGAGCACTTAAACCTGCGGAATAGTTACCTCTATTGTTATTAAACTTTATCTGTTGAATCCCAATTCAAACACTATTTTCTTCAGGGAAACTACCTTGTTGTCTATACTTCTGAGCCCACCATGATCAGGAAATAGATTTTTGTCCATGCATGCTATTTCTTACAAGGGAAAGATCATTCATTGATTCTGGAGTCACAGGACCTGAGTTGACATCCTATCTCTGATACTTACATGCCTGTGTGACCTTGGGTTAGTTAGTTACTTAACTTCCCAGGGACTCAGTTTGCTGAACAATCAAAATGAGGGATTTGGACTTGATTGTTTCTGAGAAGTCCCCTAGAGGTCTAGATCTAAGATCATATTTGCATATATAGCACCAACATAATATTCACGGCAGTGACTGTAAATATACCAGCATAGCTCTCAATTGCAAAATATAATAGACTCTCCATATATAAGACAGAAGCAAAACATTTATTAAGATGCCAGAAAACCAAATTGCAACACCAGGAAACTGAATCTATCATAGCAACATAGAAGTTAATGCATCGCAATGCAGCAGAGAGCCACACCATCCTTTAGCCTTCCCACAAACCAACACTCATAAGCCTATCTGTCTCCCTGGGTGTGTCCTCTCTCTCCCACCATCTAACTGCTCTGACTCCCAGCTTCCTGTGGGCTCTGCTCCTTCAGCAAACTCCTCCCACCACAGGCTCCATGGAATTACATTCAGTCCATTAGGGGGCAGGAAAGATCTTCAAATTCCCGTTACTATTACAGCATAAGAATAAATTCTCTCAGAAGAACAACATATTTTAACATATAGCTAGGTGGTGCAGTGAATAGTGCCAAGCCTGGAGTCAGGAAGACTCATCTTCATGAGTTCACATAGGCCTCTGACACTAGCTGTGTGACCCTGGGCAAATCACTTAATCCTGTTTACCTCAGTTTCTCACATGTAAAATGAGCTAGACAAGGAAATGCCAAATGACTCCAATTTCTTGACTAAGAAGATCCCAAATGGGATCATAGAGTTGTACATGAATGAAAAACAACTGAACAAGTTCCTTTTCTTTTCTCTTCTTTTCTTTTCTTTCTTTCTTTCTTTCTTTCTTTCTTTCTTTCTTTCTTTCTTTCTTTCTTTCTTTCTTTCTTTCTTTCTTTCTTTCTTTCTTTCCTTCCTTCCTTCCTTCCTTCCTTCCTTCCTTCCTTCCTTCCTTTCTTTCTTTCTTTCTTTCTTTCTTTTTTTCTTTCTTTCTTCCTTTCTTCCTTTCTTCCTTTCTGCTTTTTGGAGGGCAATTGGGGTTAAATGACTTGCCCGAGGTCACTCAGCTAGCTTTTGTGTTAAGTGTCTGAGGCCGGATTTGAATTCAGGTCCTCCTGACTCCATGGCTGGTGCTCTATTCTCTGTACCACCGAGCTGCCCTGACAAGTTCCTTTTCCATTGAACAAAATGACATATACCATTTGTGTTTATATATGCATGTGTGTTTTGTTGTGAGCCTATGTATGTATGTATATATGTATGTATGTATTCATTTTGTCTTCTTGGATTTAACCCTGGTGTGAAAAATCTCTGTCATTCATTATGAATTGTGTTACACTCTCCAACTTCTTTTTTTGATTCATGTTGCTTAGACTGATAATCCACTCAGTCCTAATGAGTCTTTTGGTACCTCCTAATCAGGACAGGAAGAGATGTATATTGGCCGGGGCTGGGGAACCTGTGACCTCAAGGCCACATGTGACCCTCTAGGTCCTCAAGTGCAACCCTTTGACTGAATCCAAACTTCACAGAACAAGTCAAAGGACTGCACTTGAGGACCTAGAGGGCCACATGTGTCTTCGAGGCCACAGGTTTCCCATGCCTAATGAACAAGATCTAAGTGACCCAAAATTATCCCTAGTAGTCATGAATAACTTTTCTTGTTTTTGTCACATAAAATTAAAAAAAAATTTACACAGATCCAATAATGCTAAGATTAAAAAGAAACAATTGAATGGTAAACATTTTTCTTTGGTCTTTCTTAATGGTTTCATTGCCTGCATTACATTCTTACTTTTTGCCTAAGGCTCCCTGAGTAAGAACAAAAAAACAGTGTGTCAGGTGAGTCAAACCAGAGACATCACCTCAACTACCACATCCAGCTACTGACCAACTGTAGGGGCTATATCCCTATCTTCTTTATAGATACAGTTACTGAAAATCTGGAAAAGAAGTTCTTACAAAGATCCTGGCACCATCAAATAATTCAACATTAGAAACCAATATGATTTTGTAAGTATAAACTATATTAAAGAAAATGCTGAAGAAAAGGTAGGACCCAACGCAAGCACAGTCTGAGAGGGCAGAAGACCAAGACCACCTGAAGGAGGCATGGCTGGCAAGTTTAGCCTGGGCTTAGCTGTTGTAGGAGGGGTTGTCAACTCTGCCTTATATAATGTGGATGCTGACTACAAAGCTGTCATCTTTGATAGGTTCCATGGAGTCCAAGACATTGTTTAAGGGGAAGGGACTCATTTTCTCATCCCATGGGTACAGAAACCAGTTATTTTTGACTGCCATTCTGCGCCACGTAATGTCCCAGTAATCACTTGTAGCAAGGATCTACAAAATATCAAAATCACTCTACATATTCTCTTCCAACCTTTTGGCAATCAGCTACCCCAAATTTTCACCAGCATTGGTGATGACTAAGACTAGTGGGTGTTGCCATCCATTACCACTGAGATCTTCAAGTCAGTGGCAGGTTGATTTGATGCTGGAAAATTGATCATCCAGAAAGAATTAAACTCCAGGCAAGTGAGTGATGACCTCACAGAATGAGCAGCAACCTTTGGGCTCATCCTAGATGATGTCTCTTTGACACATCTGACCTTTGGGAAGTTCATGTAGGCAGTAGAAGCCAACCAGGTGTCTCAGCAGGAAGCAGAGAGGGCCAGATTTGTAGTGGAAAAGCTGAGCAACAGAAGAAAGCAGCAATCATCTCAGCTGAGGGTGACTCCAAAGTGGCTGAACTGATTGCCAGTTGGCTGGGCCACCACAGGAGGTGGCCCAATAGAGCTTCGTAAACTGGAAGCCACAGAAGATATTGCATACTAGCTTTCCTGATCTCAGGACAGTTGGTGCTCCTCCAGTTTCCCCAGTGAGGCCTGTGGCCCCACTGATCCTACCCCACTCAGCCACGATCTAATCCACAACCTTCTCTCTGTTCCCCCTCCCCCCAAAAATCACTGTTAATGATTTGGCTTAAGCAAAGGAAATAAAATTAAAGTCATTTTGGGGAAAAATTTTTTAAAAAGGTATCACCATCAGTTTTTCTGCTGTTCCTTTCCATCTGACTTAAAATTGGGGCTTCTTACATGTTTTTTCTCCTGCATTAGAATGTGGACTTTCTGAAATCAGGTTCTATCTTGCTTTTCAATTTGTATCCTCAGTGCCTAGCTCAGGATTTGTACATGGTAATCACTTAAATGCAATTGTGTTGATTAATTGATTAAGAAAAGATTGTAGATTAGGTTTACTGCCAATTTTTTTCTCTAGAAAATAATTTCTATATAGATGTTATCCCAAGTCTTATATTGTTTACTCCTAAAAGAGGAGTTCACATGTGGGCTAACATGAATCCTCTACTACATTTCCACTTGGACATGGCACATGAACAATGATTCTGGGATGGAACTGAAGGTGATATATATTCTTTTTTTTGTTTGTTTAAATTGTATGTATTTTTATTCTGAACTTAACAAGCACCAAATAAAATGAGCACATACGAAGTAAGACAGAAAATGAGTATTATACATGAAACCACTAATCTCTTTTATGTGCAGCATATTTTTCTTCTTAAGTATATTCAAGTTTCAAAGCTGGTCTGCTTATCTGTGTTTCCTTCTGTTCTATTCTATGCATTGAAAAAAATTCTTCAATGACTTTTCTTTCTTCTTTCCTTCATTTCTTTGCTCCTTTCCTTCCTTCCTCCCTTCTTCCTTCCTTTTCCTCCTTCCTACCTTCCTTCCTTCCTTCCTTCTCCTTTTTGATAGTCCTATATATGACATAATATGTTTAGTCATTCTCTGATTTATGGTCATCCCTTACTTTCCAGTTCTTTGACATTAAAAAACAATAGCTACTATAAATATTTTTGTATAGGAAGATCTTACCTTTGATTTCTTTGGAATGTAAACTTGGTAGTAGTCAGTGGAAGTTAAATGATAGTGAGGCAGCTGTATGAAAGAGTACAGATAGTTTAGTGACTTTGTGGGGCATAGTTCCAAATTGCTTTGCAGAGTGGCAGGTCAATTCACAGCTCTACTAACAGTGCATTAGTATGCCTATTTTCTTCTCTCTTTAAAAAAAATTCAGTTCCTTGTATATGTATTTGAAGAATAGATGATTCCAGGACACATTCATTCAATTATACAGGGGATTAAGTTAATGCATTTTAGTCTGAGTTATAACTAAAAAAAGATGTATCATTTTAAGATTATTTAGTGAACATAGACAAATATGATAGTAAGTACCTGCAAATCCACATTCTCCATTCTTCTTCTCAGAATCTTAAGTGCTCTTGAACAAATTCATACAATCATATTTACTGGGTGCAGCATGTTATCTAATCTCAACTAGGTCATTAGTGTACATGTTTTTCTATAGCCCCTACCACAATTATAATTTTCCTTCCTTCATTTCTTCCTTTCACCCTTCCTTCCTTCCTTCCTCTCCTCTTTCTCCTTCTCCTTCTCCTCCTCCTCCTCCTTCTCCTCCTCCTCCTCCTCTTTCTCCTCCTCCTCCTTCTCTGAGGTAAAGGAATATGGAATACATTAGATTATGACTTAGTGAGCTATGAAAAGCTAGAAGTATGAGTTGCCAAAGGTGCAGGAACTGGAATCCATTCTGCAGTTTGCCAGCAACTAAGCCAGAAGATACTAGCCTGGACAAGTCACTTAATCCTGTTTGCCTCAGTTTCCTCATCTGCAAAATAAGCTAGAGAAGGAAATGGAAAAGTATTTCAGTATCTTTGCTTGAGAAAATCCCAAATGGGATCACAAAGAGTTGGATATGATTAAAAAGTGAACCACAAAATAAACCATAATTTATCTTTTCCTATGTTTGTTGTCTCAGTTTCTTCTTCTTATCTTATTGTTATAGCTAGCATAGGTGGCAGGTAGGTAGCTTAATGGATAGAGCACTGGGCCTGGAATTATAAAGACATGACTTCAAATCTGACATCAAGACACTACTAACTGTGTGACACTGGGCAAGACACAACTCTCTTTGCCTTAATTCAGTGGAGAAGGAAATAGAAAATTACTCCAGTATCTTTGCCAAGAAAACTCCCTGAAGGGTCAAGGAGTGAACCACTGATCTGCAATGATGATGACTATCAATGATGACAGCAGCAACAACAATGCCAGCATTTCTAACATTATTTCGAATATTGATGGTGATAATGGACAGCTTTGCTTTATCCCTAATATCACTGGAATGCCCTTAGCCTTTTTCCATTAGTGCAATATTTGCTCTAGGTTTTAGATAGATGTTATTTATCATGTTAAGGAAAGGTCCATTTTTTCCTATGCTTTCCTTTTTCCCTTTCCTTTTAACAGAAACATTTAATTTTGTCAAAAGCCTTTCCAGCTGATTCAGTTTTTCTTACATTGAAACAACCCTGAATCCCTGATATAATTCAGTTTGGTCAGAGATGGACAATTTGGTCATCTTTTTAGTGTGTTATAACTTTTTTGCTCATATTTCTATCAATATTTATTATTAGCTAAACTAGATGTGTTACCTGTGGGCACCACCCCTAGTTTACAAATGCCCAAAAGGTTAAGCTCAGTTTATCTGGCAATCATCAAAGTGGTTCAAAGTGGCTACATCTGAGCAGTGAGCAGATGATTGAAACAGTGCTCGCCATCAACCTTGAGCCATTACTCTTTCAACAGGAGTAAATGAAAGAAAGATAGTAGTCTGGGCTAATTTCCAGGGCCCTGATTTCACTAAATAATTAGAAAACATTTTTTGCCTACAAGGGATTAAGGGAACTTCTTTCCCCCACCTTTCTGTCCCCAACAACAACTCTACTCCCGTGGACAGTTTGAAGATGTAGGGAAAGAAGGTCTTTAAGGCAAAAACAAGAAAAATTATATGGCATGGTAGAAGAGAATCCTGACCTGTGTCAGGAAATTGGAATATCCAAGACAGAACACGCAGTGTAAAGGGAAGAAACATTGAATATCTGACATTGTTCCAGGTATGAAGCTCTTCCTATAGAGAAAGGGTCCAAATAATAATGACATGTATCCACAACTATTACTGGGTGAGAGAACATCCAATAAAGGCAAGGTAAAGAAATGAGTAGTGGTAATTAGTAACTCCCTGTTGAGAGGTTGCCCAAGTTACTATTTATTGCCCTGACATTCACAATTTTCTTCCTATGGTATGTGCCTACTACTTGATAGAGAACTTAGTGAGATTCTTTTTTGCTTTAGTACAACTAAATTTATTTTATGTTTCTAATGTCATCAGAAAGGTATAATTTAGGAACATTAACTTTCCCAGTCTGCTATGCTAAAAACAGTTCCACCAAAACACCTTTATTCAACTCCAAATTTGGATAAACATAATACTGATGACGAAGTGCTAGAATTTCACATCATATCCAATGGTGAGAATGCAACAATGCCACAAACCAGAAGTTTTTGGAGACATTCCACCTTCTAAGAGGCAATTAATAGAAGCAGACATCTGTTAGGAGGCCCCTGGCATGGACAACAATTGTATATACTTTAATACAAAAGCAATGATCGTGTTACTGATATTCTGTGAGTACATAGGAGCTGACAAGACCATGAAAACGGAGATCTGCACTGGAGCCACTCTGTGTCAGACTGGCAGAGAATACCCAATATGTCATTCCAAATGATCTATACTAAACCTTTTTAAACCTAAAAACCACTACCACTCACTTTTGGTGATTCATATGTTGACAAATAATACCATCGGAAAGAAAGTACTGTTAAGAATCATTGAGTTTTAAGAAACTTAATGAATGGGGCAAAGGTAATATTTTCATTACTGTTTCTGATCGAGATCATTGATTTAGAACTCGAAGGGACCTCAAAGGCTATCTGGAACAACCTCTTCATTTTACAGATTAGGAAACCGAGGCCCAGGAAAGTTAAACAATTTGTTCAAGGTCAAATATATAGTAATTATCAGAGGAAGGATTTGAATGCAGGTCAATTCAGAAAAAGAAAGGCAAATTAGAGGAGTGAAAGGCAATAGTGACTGAGGAAAGGATTTGAATTTCTGGAACATGACAAAAATATAGAAATGATGCATTCTTGACTAGGGATAGAATCTATCAAAAGAGGTCAGATAAAATATATATTTGTTTGGAGTCTTGTAAGTCTCATTAAAGAGTGGAATTGGTTTTCTTGGCAACCACTGTGGCTTGGTTGATAGAGAACTGGTGACAGAGTCAGGAAGTCCTGGGTTTGAAACCCACCTTTGATGCATACTGACTGGGTGACCCTGAGCATGTTGTTTAGTTCCTTGGTATTCTAGGCAATTCTACAAAAGTATGAATTATAGAGAAAGTGCCAAAATGCTTTGGTAAAGAGTTTTTAATGTCCTCAAATTCCCTATGTCAGTGAAATCCAAAATCCAGGTTCAGTCCCTATCTCCAGACCCTTTCTTGGCATCATATAGATAGAGACTCACGGCTGAAAATGATAGAACTATGCTGTAGTCCAGTATTGTTGTTACTGTTGTTATTGATTGGGCTTGACTCATATGGTTGTGCTGATACAGAGCAGGTGTATTGAATTCTCATGATTATTAGTTTTCAAAAAGTTATAGATCTCAGATATATTTTGCAAATAAGAAAGCATCAATTAGAAATGCCTGCATAAATCCTCAAATTGATTTTAATACCTAAATACCAATTTTAGAAAATGTATTTGTCAACTGTAGTGAATTATTGAGTTTAGTGGCAGAAGTTAAGGTTCTTTACAAATGGCTTAGGTTTAGATTTCTGGGAATGGTTCTTTGGTGTAATGTCTGAGAATTCCTGATGATCAGTAGGCTGTCTATAATGAAACAGCGTCTGTATTGTTGTTTAAACTTATGCCCAAGTATTTCTCATGGCAGGTTGGTTTCTCATAACTTTGCTCATTTAAAAAAATCTATGTAGGGCCAACTTTGAAATTAGTGAGAATACCTAAGGTTCCTTTTAACTCTTAACTTTCTATGTATCTATAGTCAGTCTATACTGAAAAAAAAAAACAAAAACAGACAAACCCTGCTACTAGGATTAAGTTCTAAAACATGGATAAGATTCAAGGTAAGGATTATTTATCTGAACTTTCAATTTTCTGAAGACACATTCTGGTAGGTACCATAAAATCAGATGAGACTTCATTAAGTTTTCTTGTTAAATGGTTGTTGAAGAATGCTCTGTTGGAGGGGATAAAAACTCTTTCAAAAATCAGTTCTGAGGAACTCTTGCTAAAGATATTTGTGTCAGAGGCAATTTATATAGGTGGATGGCTGCTGGGAGTTGCCAAAGGGAAGTATTGTATTTAAATTCAAGTAATATCTAGCTAGCAGCTTCTGCTGGAGATACCTGCTGGGAGGATGAAGGTTTCTCTCTTTTGCAAGAAGTGAGTAGAAAGTTACCTCCTCCTGACTAGAAAAATTATATGGGGTTTTTATGTTCTCAACAGCATCATGCTGCTGTATGCCTCAGTCCTCCTCTTCTTTTTTTGACTTAATGGAAGGGATGAAAACGGGTCTCTGATGAAGATGAAACCCATGGGGTTTCCACAGTAAGTTGTAAGGGAGGAAAGTCACAGGAATCTCTCCTGTAGATGAAGTAACTCACATCCAGCTGTGACAAAGTGGGGCATCTCAAGGGCAGCCTGAAAACAAAAGGACTCCTGGCTAGGTTGCTTGCGTGGGCTAACTTAACTAGGATAGCAAGAGAAGAGATTTTTCTTCAGTAGACAGTGACCTTGGGTTCATGGTTATGGATCATTGTTTCCTCTTATCCAGTGATTCTTCTTTTTCCTTGAACACAGAGCAATCTGCCACACAATCAATTCAAATGTACCACTAATCTTTCTGTGGGAATTTGAGCATAAAAAGTTAAGATACCTGTAAATAACAATAGTTCACATTACATAGCACATTGTGATTCACAGAACATCTTATATCTCATTTCATCTGCACAGCAACCCTGTGAGGTTAATAGCACAAGCATGAACATTGGCCTCATTTTACAGATGAAGGGACTGAAACTCAGGGAGATTCCGTGATTTGCTGAAGCTCAGAGAACTGGTGAGCAGAGAGTGCCAGAATCAGACCTTGAACTCAGATCCAGTGACTTCAGTTCTAGTATCACTTTATGTTATACCTTATCATATTACTTAAAGGTAAGTGATTCATTTATTCATATTTAACTATGGTTTTAAATATTAAATTGTACTTTATAAATTTTACTATTTAAAAAAGTTGAAAACCACAATCCTATTTTTTATAAGACAGAGGTAAAGACATCTATGGAGTAGGCTGAGAGTTTGGAAAATGGCATGGACATGGATCTATGATTTCTTTGGTCAAGGGTCCTCAGGAAGAACCTTCTATCCTTTACCGATCCAAGTCAGCACGTTCTCAGCACATTCTGGTCACTGAGAGGTTAAGTGATTTACCCAAGGGCACATAGTCAGTGGTTCTAAAAAGCAGTACCTGAACCCATTTCTTCTTGGCTCAAAGGCTAGTTCTCTATCCACTATACCACACTACCTCCTCAGTATAGAAAATATAGCCAGACTAAGTTTACCTGGGTCAAAACCCCGAATTCAATAAGAATTTAGATTTTATATTACATAGTCTCCAGTTTTCTCTCTAGCCTGGTCATCTTCTGGTTGCATTACTATAATATGGGGGTCTCATGGGGGTGATGTGTGCCTCGAAGACGCAGAATACATACTTCTAGCCTCTTTTTTCCCTACCTTTTTCCAAGAGAGATTTGAATTCCTTCCAGGAGGGGAAGCAAGAATTTGGGATTGGAGGTTCTCCTCATAGAGAGGTGTTATTGGACCGTAATTATATCTATCTGCCACCTTAGATATTATTAGGCTAGGGAATGTGAGTTTCAGGTTCAATCTAACTTCTGATAGCTTTTCTTTTTTTTCCCAGCCATCTTATTAATTTCTTTTTTTTAATTAAACAAATGCTTTATTAACTTCTGGTTTACATCATTCATTTCCACCAGATTATGAGTTACATTTCCCCCCCATTTTTCCCTACCCACCACCCCAGAATAGCAGTCCCACTAGATATCCCCTCATCCAATCTGCTCTCTCCCATATCTTCTCCCATATCCCCTTTGACTTTGCCATTAGGGCAAGGTGAAACTCTGAGCCCCAATGCCTGGACATCTTATGAAACATTTAATTTTAAAACTTCGATTTTCAGATCGATTCCCTTCCTCCCTTGTCACCCACTCCCTCTGAGAAGATAAGCAATTCAGTATATGTTGTACATGTATAGCTATGCAAAACATTACCATAGTAGATATATTGTAAAAGACTGCTGATATTTCCCTCCCACCTGTCTTACCTCCCACCTGGTCCATTCCCTACTTTGATCCTGTCCCTCTTTGATAGTGGGTACTTCCAACCTCCCCTCCATCATCCCCCCTCTCATCCCCCTTTCCCCTACTCAGGAGAGTGAATGAGGGTAAGATATTACATTTAGTATGTATGTGATTCTCTCCTTGAGCCAACTTCAATGAGAATATGCTTTTGCCTTTTTGCCTTCCTGTTCTTCCCCTCCTCTGCAACTACTTCCCCTTGCCTCTTCTACATGAGATAGTTTGCCCTATCCTGTCTCTCTCCATCTCCTCTTGCCACTTTCCTCTCTCACCTCTTGACTTCACCCCTTGAGAATCACCCCTTCCTTGGGGTGGCTAGGTGGTGCAGCGAGCAGAGTACCAGCCCCGGAGCCAGAAGGACCCGAGCTCGGATCCGGCCCCAGACACCCAACACACAAAAACCCAGCCGTGTGACCCTGGGCAAGTCACCCAACCCCAATTGCCCTCCAAAAAAAAATAAAAAAGAATCATCCCTTCCCATCAAATTCAACCTGTGCCCTCTATCCATGTATACCTGTGAACATATGCCATGTACCCTTCTTCAATTATTTTCATAATGAAAAAGGTTTCATCAAACACAGTTATTGTTTTTCCATGTAGGAATGTAAATAGTCCAACTTTGATAAGTTCCTTTTGATTTTTTTTCCTTGATTACCTTCTCAAGCATCTCTTGCTTCTTGTGTCTGAATGTCAAATTTTCTATTCAACTCTGGTTTTTTCATCAAGAATGCTTGAAAGTCCTCTATTCCACTGAATGACCATATTTTCCCCTGAAACAAGATACTCAGTTTTGCTGGGTAGGTAATTCTTGGTTTTAATCCTAGCTCCTTTGCTCTCTGGAATATCATATTCCATGCCCTTCGATCCCTCAATGTAGAAGCTGCCAGGCCCTGTGCTATTCTGATTGTGTTTCCACAATATTGAAATTGTTTCTTCCTAGCTGCTTGTAGTATTTTCTCCTTGATCTGGGAATTCTGGAACCTCACTATAATATTCCTAGGAATTTTCTTTTTGGGATCTTTTTCAGGAGGTGATCTCTGGATTCTTTCAACCTCTATTTTGCCTTCTGGATCTAAAACATCAGGGCAATTTTCCTTGAGAATTTCTTGAAGGATGATTTCTAGGTTCTTTCTTTGATCATGGCTTTCAGGTAGTCCAATAATTTTTAAATTGTCTCTCCTGGATCTATTTTCCAGGTCAGTGGTTTTTCCCATGAGATATTTCACATTGCCTTCTATTCTTTCATTTGTTTGGATCTGTTTAACAGTATCTTGATTTCTCAAAGTCACTAGCTTCCATTTGCTCCAGTCTAACTCTGAAGGAATGAATCTCCTCAGTGAGCTTTTGAGATTCTTTTTCCATCTGGCAAATTTGATTTTTTAAGGCATTCTTCCCTCATTACCTTTCTGAGCCTCTTTTGCCATTTGAGTTAGTCTATTTTTTAAGGTGTTATTTTCCTCAGTCAGGCTGTTGACTGTCATTTCATACTTTTCTTGCATCTTTTTCATTTCTCTTCCCAAATTTTCCCCCACTTCTCTTATCTACTTCTTAAGGTCGTCTATGGCCTGTAGCCAGCTTGTATTTTCATTTGGGGCTTTTGGTGCAGGAGTTCTGACCTCACAGTCCCTCCATGCTTTAAGCCTCTTTGCCCCTAAAATAGGAGTCCAATGTTGAACTTTTCTGTTTATTTTGTTTCATTTGCCTAGGCATGTTGGCACTTAATTGATTGATTTTTGGGCTTGTTGCCACAGTAGGACTCTGCCACCAGACAGGGGAGCTTCCGCCCAAATGTGGGGTCTTCACAACTTTCGCCAGTTGGGTGGCCTCTGTAAAGCCTCCACCCACTCTGGCAAGTTGGATACACACCCCAAACTTCCCCCCCAGACCACAATCCAGATCCAGGCAGTTTAAAGCAAGAGCCATTAACCCCCAGACTGATTGCTGGATCTCCCTACAATTTGCAGACCAGGAGCTAGAGCCACTACTGAAGCTGCAAAATGGCTTCTGTGCCGAGTTTCTTCAGCAGCTTTTCGCCCCCAGGGGAGGAAGCCACGTGTTCCCCAAATACTGGTCCCAAAGTCCATAAGGCACTAACCTCTCACTTTGTCCTAGGCATATATGTGCTGATAATTCTGGAATTGCCACAATTGCTGGTGTTCTGGGGTCCCTCCAGCCGGCTGCTGGCCCAGCTGCTCTGGGGCTAAAACCGAGGACCTGGGCTTGGCTCTGCACTGCCCTGTCGGTTCCCAGCGCGCAATACTGCCTGCTCTCAGAGCTCTGCGCTGGCCGCTCCCTGCAGGGCTGCTGGGATGTCCTCAGCAGGAGGCTAGCTTCTCTGTGCTGTTCTGTGGGTGCTGGGGCTCCAGAAATTGTTCGGAGTCCCCTTTCACATTGTTTGAAATTTGTGTGGGGCAGAGCACATTGGAAATGCTGTTTCTACTCCGCCATCTTGGCTCCGCCCCCTGATAGCTTTTCAGTATTGAAGACTCCAAGTTCTGTATCAAAGACTTGATTAGTTTTCTACCAAATTCCACTTCCACAATGAACACATGTATTAGTAGCAAAATTAGTAGCAAATTAGTACCAAAACAGAAATCAGAGACTGTATACACAGGAGAATCTGTACCACACAATATAATGAAGGAGATCTCCCACTGGGAGTGAGGTAACTCAACTCAACCAAGGGAAAGATTTCTAGATCTCACCCAAGGAAGAGTTCCCCCAAAGTCTCTAGTATTGTAAGCTGGGGATTATTGGTTGTTGTCCTTCATTCTCAGAGAGGACCAAAATGACATCACTATGCTGAAGTCAAGTTTCAATGTGCTTGGCTATGGCTGATCAGACCAATATGAGCTAGGAATGCTCTGCCACAGGTCGGGCATAAATAGTCCGTGTGAAAATTTGGGGTGGATTCTCCAAATCTGCACATCCTGCATTTCCTTTGAACTGTTTTAAATCTACTTTGCTCATAAAGCACAGTACCTTCTCTGATGAGGGCACACCATACTGAGTAGTCCTGTGCCAATGTCTCCCATGTCACACAATCAATTCCAAAGTTCTTGAGAGACACTTTGTATCACTTCTTCTGACCCCCATGTGAATGCTTTCCCTGTGTGAGTTTTCTATAAATAGTCTTTTTGGCAAGTGTATGTTTTACATTCAAACAACATGGCACACCCATTGGAGTTGCACTCTCTGAAGCAAACTTGAATGCTTGGAAGTTTAGTTTGAGTAAGGACCTGTATCTGGTACCTTATCCTGCCAGGTGATTGTAGCAGCAAACACCCCAGCATTCCCAGAGTGGCTGCCAACACAGGTTCTTAGATCTGCTTTTGTAAAGGAAAGCAACTCAAAATCAGTTAACAAGCTTACTTTAATCAAACATATATTACCTAGTTCAGGAGGAAAAGGTCAGCACCCCGAACTTCAGATTATACAGGCAGAACTTACAGATCAAACAGACAGGCTTCCAAACTGTCCCACATTACATACATCGATACCAAATCACAGTTACCAGAGAGGGAAGCATCAACATCTGGGTTTTCAAAGCCGGGGGGCTCTCAATGGCTGCTCAGTGTCTCATCTAGTCAAGTCACACAACACTTCTCCAAGTGAGCCCCAAAGCTAAGCCTCCCATCAGTGTTTATATAGCCTTCTCCTGGCTCAGAGATTGTAACAACCTCCTTGACCCACTGCCCAATCACAAAGTATCAAGGTGTGGGCTTTCCTGAAAAACAAGCCTCCCACCACAGGCTCCAGGTGCACTTAAGCTAGGGGCAGGGAAGATCTTTAAATTTGCTTTTCCATTACAGTGATCTTCAGAATCTTCCTAAGACAATTCAAATGGAAGCAATTCAGTTTCCTGGCATGGCCCTGGTAGACTGTCCAGGTTTCACAGGCATACCACAATGATAGAGACATGATGAAGACTGCCTTCTCCTCTCATACCTTCTCAGAGTCTTTTCCTTCGGTAACCTGAGGTGGGGTTGGCCTCTTCCATTTTTCCTCTCAAAAATGGAAGTTAGAAACACCGGAAGGAAATGCAGAGCCCTGTGAAGCTCCAAGACCTGACAAAAACTGAAAAAACCCTCCTCTTTCCAGCTCTCATTAATTCCACTCTGCTCCTCCTGAAGGACAGGGCACTTGCCTCCCATCAATAAAGAAAAAATCCCATACCAGTGGATTTTGGGACTAGAGTTATATCAAGTATTATTTGAATTGTTACAAGCCATATATAAATCACTTGATTTCTCTGCACCTTACTTGCTTCATTTTTAAAATGAGAGGATTTGAAATAATGAGCTTTGATGTCTCTTTCAGCTTTAATGACCTATGAATGCTGAGGTGAGTTATTATTAGTATTATTATTACAGTTCCTTGAACCCAAGTTCTGACTCCAGGAATAGACTAATTTTAATTGGCATCTAGTAAAAATGCAAAGGTGATCCATAATAAGATGACAAGCCGAGGGGAAAAATGACATAACTCTATTTAAAATTGTTTCTTAAAAAACAAGATTACATAATTTTCTCATAGATTTCTCTTTGGAAACACAGAACATAATGTTAAGACAGTAAAATATAGAAAACAGGAAACTAGCATTTAGTGTTGCCATTAAATGGTCATTATGATTTGGAGCACAATGCAAAGAAGCAGTGAAAGTGGTCGATGGACAGTTAAGGTCTTTTGTATCATTTTACTAAAATAATATAATCTAAGGTGCTGTGTGTCTACATGACTCCGAAACAGCTAAGCAAATGTAGCCACATCCTTATGTCAAATATGAGATATTTAAACAGAAGAGGGATGATATTGAGAATTTTTCAAGAGGTAAAAAATGGTGGTAAAATTTTTGTCTATGCCTAATTGATAGTTAGCTTTATACAGGTCATGACTGAAAAGTTTCACTAGGCTAGCTACTTTGTTAAGGTATTAATTAATCATCACCTATTTTTTTAAAATTTAATTTGTTTACTTTTAGATTACAACATACAGTCCGACAATCCCTTGAGACAATCATATCCTATTTAAAGATGGTTTGGCTTTTGGGGAGCTTCTAGTTTTAATTATAATGGGGCAGCAGATTGAAATCCAGTGCTAGTGTGATTGACAGGTAGAATGGGTTTTCAACAAAACTGAGCTGATATGGCCATGGTGGTCTTTGGAAGTCTGGGTTCTCTTCCTCTTATGCAGATTCTCCCTGACTTTCAGTAGCATTATATAGCATAAGAGGACATCCTGGGAATGTCTCTGGTGTTGTATACAGGTCTACTGGGGAACACACATAGAGGTGCTACTTATGTTGTATAACTAGGCTCACAGGGACAAGAAGGGGAGGGATTGAAACAATAAATATCAGGACATTTAGATAATGATGACACAAATAGCCTTAGACTCAGCTGTCTACTGCTTGTTGGAAGCTTCCTAACATACCTTACCTCTTTCCTTTAGATAATGCTTAGGATGTACTTTGTAAAACTGAAACAACTATGTAAATGAGAGCTATTAGCCTGCACCAGCTTCAGAGGTCATGGTCTTTGACATTAAAGACCATAATAGTTGAATAGAGAAATAAATTAAAATATCTTGTCAAAGTTAAGCTGTTTTGTGTGTGTTAAAAATGTTTTAAATTTATTCTTATCATCTCCTATGTATTTTACATATCAATACACTGTATTTTGATCATTTAAGGAATGGCTATTGCTGTCATGCTCTTTAAACCCAATTGGAATCTAATTTTTCCAAAGAGTTCTATTTAAAAACAAAAACAAAAACATAGGACTACAGAGAGAGTTAAATGTTTAATCAAGCAGAGAAAAATCTACTTTGTTAAATACAATACTAAGTTTATTCCTTTGGGAAATTCTAGGCATGGTATTCCAGGCAGTTTTACTACACCCAATAGGGTATCACATATTGATCCTTTGGTGGGATCCATGATTTCATAGATGTGGTTTCTCCCTCCATCAGTTCAGATCACAACTTACTCATTCTATTCAATTGTTATCCTTGTCTTCCCATATATCCTCTTCAAAAAATCTAACTGAGATATTGGAGGCTTTCTTTAGGGACTTTCTATCTTTCATGGACACCTGTGGAGCATTCAAGTTGTCCATCTGTTATCCTGAAATGGACACTCGGACAGAATCAACAGGCCAAGACCATCAGTAATCGAATTCAGGAAGCGTTTATTAGCCGGCCGGTGGCAGTCCTAGGGATAGAGTCCCAGGAGCTGCCCCGAACTCCAGTAGACACACAGTTTAAATAGTCAAAGACCACCATCGTATCAGGAGTAACAATAATGGGGGCAGACTGGTCAGGCAGATATCATGCATAAATCACCATTCATAGGAAGCTGTAGTTAACTTTCTCTCACAATACACCTCTCCATTGCCCTTTGGATCACCTGTAATTATGATTCTTTTGAGATTGTGGTGTTCTAATTTACATCCAGATAGCATTATCAGAATAAAAGTGGCATTTAAATGGTTTGTGTGTTAGAGAAAAATAGAGGAAGAAAGAGAGAGAGAGAGAGAGAACGGTAAGTTTGGGATCACTAAATGTGCTGTACAATTTTCAAAATACAAAACAACTATCTTTCTCCTGTTTAATTCTGGGCACTTCTCATTTTCTATCTATAGTTTATAGTTCTCCTATATGCTGATGAACTAAATTGATGGACTGTCTAACTACATATCATAGTTACAGCAATAGACATTTTTATTCATTTGATTTCTTTATTATTATTATTTTTTAGTATGTGTATGTGTGAGTGGATTGTTAGGTGAGGATCTTATGAGTGGCTGTGATTCTCATTTAGTAGATACTGAATTCTGGGAATTGTAATCAAGAGAAGGTCATCTGCAAACAAAAAGCTTCTAGAGAACCTTGTCATCTATTGGGAATCCCTCTCCCATCTTTACTTTGTGCCAGACAATCTCTTTCATTACTATAAAAGAAAGACACTAAGACTACTGTTTGATCTATGCCTTTTCTTTTGTTAGCAACAAACAAATTCAGCATCTTATATTCTCTTCTAGTCTATTTAATGACTGTGAAAATGTGATAAGCTATAAAATCATCCTCAAAGCCCTCCTATTCTCATATCATGAAGGAAAGCATTGATGTAAGTATATGTCCATATCATAATATAATACTATAATATAATAATTTTATAGTTCATAATATAATTATATAGTTATCATTATAATTCATAATATATTCTATAGGGATATATGGAGTGTTCAGAAAGAACTAACACCTTTAGTGTTGGGGTTTGCTGAGCCCTTTCCAGGACTGCAAAATCCACCTTTGGTGTCTACCTTTACTTAACTCTTTCCTGTAGCTCCGAGAAGCTATAGCATGCATAGTAACTACACTTCAGTAAATAGTCTTGGCAGATGGGCTAAACTAGCAACCAATAGGCCTCTACCCATCAATGATTTAGGAGAATGTCTGCCCCAATCATGTGAAGACTTCCCCTAGTAGAATGGGAGAGTGAGAACAATTTGTTCCAACATCCATGAAGATAGTGGAAGCAGGTGCTATGGAGTGCTCAGAGTTTGGTTAGACATCAAAGATGCCAAGGTCACCCCAAGGTAACCATCCCAGACCATTGGGAATTATCTTCCCTTTTCTCCTGCCACTGGGCTTTGATGACTCTGAGAGAGTGCAGTTGATGACTTTACACAACTCTGCCTCACTTAAATCCAATTCGTGCCCAAGTCAAAACAGTACCCCATGATGTCATTGGTCTTTGAAAATGATGGATGAATAATAATTCCATAGAGACACACATTAGGACATAATCATAATCACATTTAAACAAAAATAGCTTAAACCTGTAAAAAGCCTTTGAAAAATAATATACTCGTTTGTGCTAAAAAATTCTCCAAAAGATAGGCTTTGAAGGATCATTTTTTGATATGATACAAAGTATATATTTGAAACCAAAATTAGTGTTATTTGCAAGAGAGAAACTTTAGGAGCTCTCCCCAATAGAAACAAAGCATGAGGGGCGGCTAGGTGGTGACTGGCCCTGGAGTCAGGAGGACCTGAGTTCAAATCCAGCCTCAGACACTTAACACAAAAACTAACCATGTGACCTTGGGTAAGTCCTTTAACCCCAATTGCCCCCCAAAAAGCAAAAAAAAAGAAGGAAAGCATGGGTAACATTCTTCACTTCAATCCTGTGCCACCTTCTCTCTCTCTCTACTCTCTTTTGTGATCTTATGAGATCTAATGACTTCAATAATCATTTTTATACACATAAGTTCCTAATATTAAACTGTCTTCTGAAATAAAGTTATAAATCCACAATTACCAAACTCTAATTGGATATCTCAGTAGCCTCTTGACTTTAATATATTCAAAACAGAATTTACTCAGAAACTCCCCCTTCTCCAAACTTGATTTCTGATGAGGTCACCACCATCCTCTTAGTTACCTCCGTTTGAAAACGTGGAGCTATCTTTGATGTTTTCTTTTCTCTCACTCCAGGTAATTTCTAAATCATTGATTTTACCTTTCTCATGTCTGTTCCCTTTTCTCTATTTTTGTAACTACTACACTACTTCATTACCTTCCACTTGAACTATTTTAATAACCTGCAAATGAGTTCCTCTGTTTTGAATCTTTTTTCCTATCATATTCCACATAGGTTCCAAATCATTATTCTGAAGGAACTAGCTGTCTCATGTTATTTCTCTGTTCAAAAATCTTCAGTGGCTACCTATTACCGAAAGTAGTGGCTGCCAAACTTCTTTGATCACACACTCCTATCAGTAAAAATATATTTAATAAATTAGAATTGAGCACCTAAATATGTATATACACGTGCATACCTAAACGTGCTTTTTTATTCATTTATAAATTATATACATGCACAGGGTTCTACATTCAGTTTATTGTGATATTTAGTTCTAATGACTAAGAAAGATGTCTCATGATAATATGTAACTCCAAATGGAAGAAGTGTGATTGGTTGTATTTGGGTATTCATAACATTCATTTTCAGTTCGAATTATGTTAGAGTTTTCAATGGAATTTTTCTAGCAAATTTTCTTCTTCCAGCAAATTTTCTTCTTCCAGACTGTTATCTCCACTCCAGGCATCCTCCTCAATCCTCTCCTATCAGTACCACTTGGTCTCTCCCTTTGTTTCACTTTATTTTGCTGATCACCACACTTCTGAGTCGCTTCCTGGTCATTTTTAAACCATTAAAAAAAAAAACCCAATCCTTATTTTTCTATTTAATTTATGTGTTATCTTCATTCATTAGAATATGGTCTCTTTGAGGATAGGACATATCTTGCTTAGTATACCCAGAGCTTAACACAATGCCTGGAACATAGTAAGTACTTAGAAATATATTATCATTCAGTTGTGAATAGTAATATTTCCTCATATCCTTTAGTTATACTTGCAAATGAATTTTAAAGTATTGGATTTTTGTATTTTAAAAAATGAGTTCAAAATCCACTGAAAATTTTCATTTGGAAGATTCTAAAACTGGTTAGAAAATTCTGTCTCCAAGTTTTTATTTGTATAGATGTGAGTTTTTATGGGTGACATAACTTAAATAATTTTCATTAACAAAATCTCATACTGATGGAAACACTTCCAAACATCTGTGTACAAAATGCTTTCTCCATAGTACAAGTTTCCCTCAAAAAGTAGTTACTTTCTCATTCATTGTAAAAACATTACTTTTTTCTTATATCCTCTTCTGAGGCTACTGGGTAGGCAAAATTTGCCAGCAGTGAAGAAAGGAAATAAGCACTTATTAAGGGCCTACTATGTGCTTGGCACTTCACAAATATTATTTCATTTGATCCTCACAACAGCCCTGTGAGGTAAGTGCTATTATTATCACCATTCTACAGTTGAGGAAACTGAGGCAGAGAGAGATTAAGTGATTTGCCTAGGGTCACAGAACTACTAAGTGTCTGAGGCTTTCTTTGAACTCAAGTCTTCCTGATTGCAGGTCCAGTGCTTCATCCACTGTCCCATATGGTTGCAGCAGGGATACATTTAGTCCTTCTGAACCCTCAGACTTCTCAGGTCAGAGGAATAGGAAGACAAATAGGGATGATCACCATTATTGGGTGAGCTGGGAGTTATCAATTACAAGCTGTGAAAGATAACCAGGCTTTGCCCATGGTCCTCCAGACCATCTCATATACTTTTCCATTATGTCCTCCTGTTGCTTTGGTACTATCAATTGATTTGCTGATAAAACTTTTGGCCTTGAGCACCTTTCAATATGCTTTACAGCTAAATTTGCATATGCCTTTCAGAGTTCTCTCAATTAGAATGGTCACTCCCTGAGGAGCAGGACTATCTTTCTTTCTTTCTTTCTTTCTTTCTTTCTTTCTTTCTTTCTTCTTTCTTTCTTTCTTTCTTTCTTTCTTTCTTTCTTTCTTTCTTTCTTTCTTTCTTTCTTTCTTTCTTTCTTTTTCTCTCTCTCTCTCTCTCTCTCTCTCTCTCTCTCTCTCTCTCTCCTCTCTCTCTCTCTGTCTCTCTCTCTCTGTCTCTCTCTGTCTCTTTTTCTCCTTGGCTCTTAGGATAGTGCTTGGCACACAATAAGTGAGACATAGTCAGGCAGCTAGATGGTACAGTGGATAGACTGCTGAGCCTGGAGTCAGGACGACCTGAGTTCAAACCCAGCCTCAGACACTTACCAGCTGTGTGACCCTGGGCAAATCACCCAATGTACCTCTGATAACAATTCTTATCAGAGGTACATTGGAAACTAGAACACACTCACATATATCACAAAAAGATATTATACATCTTGTATATATTTGCATATAGAAATATATAAACCAAAGGAACCTATTGTGATAAGAGGGCAGAGGATATGCAGAAATAATGCTCCAAGTCACTAATGCTGTTTGCTTCAGTTTCCTCATTTGTAAAATGAGTTGTAGAAGGAAATGGCAAACCACTCCAATATCTTTGTCAAGAAAACCTGAAGGGGTGGCTAGGTGATGCAGTGAATAGAGCACCGGCCCTGGAGTCAGGAGGACCTGAGTTCAAATTCAGCCTCAGACACTTAACACAAAAACTAGCTGTGTGACCTTGGGCAAGTCACTTAACCCCAATTGCCCTCCAAAAAAAAAGCACAAAAAAGAAAACCCCAAAAGGGATTACAAAGAGTTGGACATGACTGAAAAATGACTAAACAATATACAGCAAGTATATAATAAAGGTCTTTTAATTAATTTTCATTCATTTTTCTTGTTTATTTCTCTAGTTCCCAATGTACCCCTGATAAAAATTCTTACTAGAGGTATATTGGAAACTAGAACACACTCACATATATCACAAAAAGATGTTATACATCTTGTATATATTTGCATATAGAAATATATAAACCAAAGGAACCTATTGTGATAAGGGGGCAGAGCATATGCAGAAATAATTATCAAAATAAGAATTGTAAACTATTAACAATCAAATGAAAGATTGCTCCAAGTGACTAATAATATCAAAATGATTCTGTGGTTTCTCCTCATAGCCAGTAAATTGGTAAAGATGATGAAATATGGGAATAATTAGTATTGGGTAGATTGTCAAAAGACAGACACACTAATACATTGTTAATATGGCTGTGAATAGGTACAATTATTTTTGAACAATTTGCAGTTATGTTAAGACAGTGACAAAAGTGTCCAGAAATTCCATTCCTCGGCATATATACTGAGATCAGATAAAACTAAAAGGCCAATATTTAGCAAAATATTTATGGCAGTAATTTTTGTAATAGCAAAGACCTGGAAACCTTAGAAACCTATTGATCAGGAAATGGGTAAATAGTTGATAGTACATTAATGTGACAGATTATTCCTAAGCTGTAAGGAATAGAACACATAATTTACATATAAGGAAGACACTACCAAATAAAAAACTGAATGCTGTATAAATACAATGATCAAGCCTGGCCCTGACTAAGAGAGAGGCAAATGTATCTCCTTCCCTTCTATAAAATGGTGGGGGACTATGGATATCAAATACTGCATATGTTGGAAGATTTGATTGATGTGTTGGGTATATCATATGCCCTCCCAAAATGAGTTGTTTTTAATCTTTTTTTTCCCTTTGTTAAAGCAAATGTATGTCTGGATGAAGATCAGATGTTCTGTAGAGGGCAATTAAGGTGATAAAAAGCCAGAAGATATCAATAATTTTTTTTAAATGTCACCTTTATTTTGAGGAGATGGATTAAGTGTATTATTTTTTAAAAAATATCTGTGAGGTAGCATACATAGCGCCTCTTATCACAGAAATAGTTGCAGCAAATTAGTGACTTTTTTTTTTTATAAAAAGAGAAATGCACCTCCTAGAAGATAACTAGCTTGCTTCTGGAGAAAACTGTTAGCATATATATTTCCTTTTCAAGGGGAGAGGAGCAAAGGTGTTTTACACATTTTTTGTTTATTTTTGTAGTACTTGGAAATATTTCAAAATTAAATATTTGACATTTTAAAAATCAGAATTAAAACAACAACGTGCCTCATCTCTCTCCTCACATCTTTTTTCAAATACATAATTTATTTTTCCTATGGTTTCTTTCATTAATTCAGAGTATTCAGTTAAGTTGGTAAACTTTAAAACCAAACAGAGGAATTTCTCAAATACCCAGGTATGCAAATGGGTATGTGATCTCATGGATTGGAAAGCAATTAACACACATTTATTAAGGGGCTCAGAAGGCTCTACCACAAGTTGGGCACAAATAGTCCATTTGAACATTTGGGATGGAAATGTCTCCAAACTTTACAAAGGCACAGAGATGGTATATACACTGTTGTGTGTGAGGGACAGGAAGAATAAGGATTTTGTACAATTCATCATACAATTCTACTTTTTCATCCTTTGTAACAGATGTTGTATAAACTTCAATTATCTCCATGGTAGTCAGTCAATAAACATTTATTAAGTTTCTACTATATGCCAAACTCTATGCCAATCATTAGCAAAGATACAAAGAAAGGTAAAAGACAGTCTTTACTTTCAACAAGTTCATAGTCTAATGGGGGAGACAGCATGAAAACATCTACGTACAAGCAAGCTTTATACAGGATAAATTGTAAATAATCAATTGAGTTGTGACTCATTTGTGTTACTGGTCAAAATGGAGACAAATGAGGACAGGTGGTTCTGAAGTCAGGGAATATAAATGCAAGGGTGGGACATCAGGCAATGATTAATTGTATTCTTCTAGCATGGATCCATGGAGAATTTTGATTATCTTTTCTGTTTAATTTTATTCCCTTTCTGTGCTTTAGCCAGTTCTGGAACTTACAACAGTGGATTGATACTCTGATGGCAAAATTTCAGTGTAGATAAATTGTACAGCTGGAAGAGCATAGAATTTACAGTCAGGATCCCTAGACATTACCATATACAGTTATCCTTTCAGCACAGTGGGGGTTAAGGGTGTGGTGCCTACTATCTAGAAAATTTGCTTAAAATTTTTTGCTCTCCCCTTAGTGCCAAAGAAGAAGGCTGAATTATAATAATATTAATAAGGTAAACTATGTTTATATTATACAATATTATACATATATTTTATGTATTTCTGAGTTTCTAAACTTTATCATCTGCAGCTTTCAAAAATCTCCCCCCAAATTCCCACTTAATTTCTTATGCCAACCTCTGATATATTAAAGCTGAAATGGGGAAAGTCTTGATGTGGAAGGGATAACTGTATAAGCTATGTGACTTAATCACTTCATTTTGTTTGTGTCTGTATTTCTTTACCTGTGAATTGTGGATCGTAATAGTACACCTGAACTCTCTATCTTTAAAATAGTATAATTGTGAGGATCATATAATAAAAATGAAATCATATATGACAAACTCCTTTGTAACTGTAAAGTGCTACGCAAATGTAAATCATTAGCAGAGGATCATAAACACGAGTGGAAGAGGCCTCAAAAATCATTCAGTCTGTCCTTCTCATTTTATGAAGAAATTTAGGCCTGAAGAGTTTAAGTGACTTGTCTGCATTCACACAGATAGTAGTAGGCTTAGGATTTGACCCCAAATCCCCTCTGACTCCAAATCTGCTATTCTTCTCACTACAGAAGTACACATTTCATCATAATTATTATCAGCATCTTATCAATATGTAAGCCCAGCTTTGAGAATGTCTCAACAATCATTAAAATGCCATGTAGAATGCTAGATGACTGACCTAAAATCCCAGCAGGAATCATTTTAATAGTTGTGTCTATCCCAGTGGAACATCGGTTACCTTTTAGTTAATTTAATTTTCTGGATAACAGAGAGGTTAAGCAGCAAACTAGTTTTGTTCTAAACTGTGTTGCTGAAAAATCTTTGTAAAATGTATTAGTCTACTTCAGGGCCTTACTAACTACAGTATATTGAAAATAATTTAGTTTTCCTTTGATGATTGATGACTTTGCAGTGGCTCTAGGTCAGCATGAATTCTCATTGTGCAACACCACAGGCATTGAAGGCAGAGGAGATTAAATTGAATTTACTCCAAGACATAGCCTGAATGTTATTTGGGCCTCTTTAATCCCTGATATTGGCTTGTTGGATTTTGCTTTGCCTTCTTCTACTAAAGTAGAGTCCAGAAAAGAAACGCATTTAATTGAGGGATTTAGTTAATTGATGTTTTACTATATTGTGGACTATAGGTGACACTTGGTGGTTCCTATTATAGGTGTAGTGATTAGAACAGTAAAAACGGTTGGTAGTGTCAGGAATTAAACCGAGATGGGGTTTATTATGAATTGTTGGTTGAATTCTTAAGCTCCCCTCTTCTAGGAAAACCTGGTCTCATCGCTCCTATTGACCTCATAGCTTTTACTGCTATTGCTCTAGAGTTTCACACCTCCTTCATTTTTTATTGTCAGTAAATATACAGTAGCAAATTAGACATAGGGAAACTGGACGGATGACAAAGACTTTGTAAACATTAAAGGACTAGAGAAATATTATCACTATTATCATCATAGCAGATATAGTTATTATAGGAAACAACTAAAATTTCCAGAATGCTGTAGACCAAAGGGAAATGGCAGAGAACACCAAGTAGGGAATCTGGGAAAGAAAAAATAGGAATAAGGAGGAAGGTAGGGAAAAATTCTCTGGAAAATAGTGAGTGGTAACAGTAACAGCTGTGGAGGCTGTTAGTTTAATGCCAGCCGAGCTGAGGCAGGATCTATGAGGAGATACGAGAGGCAGCTATTTCCAGGGTGGTTAGAGCACCCGAGCTTGGAGTAGGTAGGGGTTCATACAATCACAGAATAATGGAGGAATTTCTGAACCACTTAGGACTTCTAGAAAAAGTGGAGTTCCTGGACCATGACAATTTTCTTAATCAAAATTAACCAGTCTAAGGGGAAGTCCTTGAAGTCAGAGAAGATGGTGAGCAAGAGGGCATGATAAGATTGGCCTCCTATATTAGGAACATGCCTTTGTGAAGAATCTCTTAGAAACTAGAGGCAGGGCGACCAGTCAGAGGCTATTAGAATAGTCAGAATAAAAGGGAATGAGGACCTAAACTAGGGCACTTACTATGTTCAATGAACTGTGCTAGGCATTGTGATGGATAAAAGAATATGACATGGTTTCTTCCTTTATAGAGATCGGTACAGAAAAGTAGATGACATGTCAAGAAAAGAGAGATACAAAGAGCTATAATATTCCAAGTAAGACAGAGATTACTTCTGGTAACACAGACACGGAAGATTTCATGGAAGAGAAAATGCTTGAGTCTGGCCTTGAAGGATAGGTAGAAACTAGAAAGATGGAGCTTAGGGACTGTGGGGTATGTTCTAAGAAAAGGGAACATTTTTAAGCAAAGGCCTGAAAACACAAGGGATGTTCAAAACATGACACATAGTTCATTTTATCTGGAATATTGGATATGTTATTACACTTTGCTAGTCTGTGACTGTGTAGTACAAGGAAGTTATAATCCCCAGGAAAATATCAATCCATCACCAATATACTTCTTATTTTGTAGGTTCATGGAATATGTTCTGGGTATGATAGCAGAAGCAGATCAAAGAGGGGTTCAGTCCCTATTAATAAAGCTTTCTCACTTTTCTCTGTGAATTATCTGTTATAAGCATCTAGCATATAGACTTTTAGAGATACATGACATTTTTCTGTTAAGTAAGTTATAGAAACTGGAAGGGCAGGGGGAGGAATTTAATAGCTAGGTGGTACAGTGGTTAGAGTACCAGGCCTGAAGTCGGGAAGACTCATCTTCTTGAGTTCAAATCTGGCCTTAGCACTTAGACACTTAGCATCTGTGTGACCCTGGGCAAGTCCTTTAGCCTTATTTTCCCCAGTTCCTTATCTGTAAAATGAACTAGAGAAGAAAATGCCCAAAACAAAAACAAAACCCAAACTAACCCCAAAACTCCAGTATTTTTGCCAAGAAAACTCCAAATGGGTTCATAAAGAGTTGGGCATGACTGAAATAAATGAACAACAATAAAGAACAACTGTTTCCATGACTCTAATTGTACTTCAATGCCCAAGTAATCATTCTCGAGTACTAGGCTAAAACCAGTAGACAGATGTGGAATTTTGTGGGGGCAGATGTGGGGAGAAAGGAGAGCATGAAGGGGGGAGAAAAGGGGAGAGAGAGAGAGAGAGAGAGAGAGAGAGAGAGAGAGAGAGAGAGAGAGAGAGAGAGAGGAAGACAGAGGAGCATGGAGACAGAGGACTTGGGTTCAAGTTCTGGCTTTACTCAAAAGTAAAGAGAGAGGATGAGAGCAGAGCCAAAAACCTCTGGTAATCTGCCTATTATTACTGTGTCATCAAACCTTTCAAAACTCTGACTAAAGTTGTTATTTTCCTATTGTTTCAGTGATTGTGGAGAGAGAAATCTTGTCTGAGTTCACAGCTTACATAATGCATGTGCAAAGGAGTGTGGAGTGGTCCTTTTCACAGAAAAGGGGTCACAATGGAGTGTTCAAGTAACTGTAAAAGATACAGCCACATGTGTGATCTCTTTATGAGATGGGAATTAGTCCCTTGAATAAATCAGAAATATCTTCATCATGATTATGAAGATAGACCAAAGTTTAGAGGTGACCTTTAAAAGTCAGCCAACTGAGTCCAGGAAACAGGAACCTGAAGTTTTGGAGCCCAGCTCCTAACAGGAAAAGCAAAAGAAACATGGGACTGGAGAAAGAAAGCTATAAGAAATAAACAAACCAGCAAAGCTTATTAGATTCTACCATTCCTCATAGCTATTATCTTATATCTCTCCTCCTCTTTGAATCTGAACTCTTTAACTCTTGACACTGGGTGAATCTACTTCTTTCCTCACTTGCTTTAAACCCTTTCTAATCTTACTTCTGACCTCATTATTGAACTAAAGTGTCTCTGCAAAGTTACCAATGATTTCAAAATTGTCAAATCTGATGTCCTTTGCCCAGGCTTTATCCCTCTTGATCCCTCGGTAGTCTTTGGCATTGCCTATCACCTCCTCTCCTGGATACTCTCTTCTCTTGAGTTTTCATGGTACTGCTTTCTCATTTCTCCTCTTAAGTGTCTTAACAGTCTCCTTCACGAGATCTTTATCCATATCATGCCTGTTAAACAGGTATATCCCCCAGTGCTCTGTCCCAGTTCTTTTTCTCCTTTTCCTCTTCACTATTTCTGTTGGTGATTTCACCAAAAATGTGGGATCAATGGTCATTTCCATAAAGATGATGCCCAGGTCTCTATACCCCATGCTACTATCTCTCCTTAGCTATAGTCATGTATAACCAACTAACTCTTGGATATTTAAAATTGGATGTTCTATATGAACCTCAAACTCTACACGTCCAAACCCTATTATATTTCTTATATTTGCTCTTATATTTCCACCATCCTGATAACCATTGATGGCCCCCTCCCACCAGTCACTCTGGCTAGAAACCTTGGGGTCAGTCAGATGATAAATCAGTAAGTATTTATTAAGTGCCTGATTTGTACCAGGCACTGTGCTAAGTTCTGGGGATACAAAAAGAGGTTAAAGACAGTTCCTGCTCTCAAGGAGACCACACTCTAATGGAGTCCTCTTCAGCTCCTCATTTGTGCCCTACATAGCTAATCAGCATCTGGATCTTGCTGTTTCTATCTTGACAGCATCTCTTGTACATATCATCTTCTCTTTGCTTATGTAATTACCACCCTAGGCATTCATCACCTTTCACCTAGATTACTGCATTAGCCTCCTCATCGGTCTCCCAGACTCAGCTTCTCCCCAATCCATTCAGCTGCCAAAATGATATTTCTGAAGAAAAGATCTATGTTACCTTCCTTGTCTCCAAAGGCTTCCTATTACCCCCAAGATTAAATACAAACTACTATGTCTGCTTCTTAAAGCTTTTTATAACCTGACCTCTTCTTATATTTTCAGTCTTATTTTTTACTTTCCTCCACACAGTTGTTGATCCAGAAAATTTCCTTTTGGAGAGACAGAGAGAGATAGAGACCGAGAGAGAGAGAGAGAGAGAGAGAGAGAGAGAGAGAGAGAGAGACAGAGAGAGAGAGAGAGAGAGAGACAGAGACAGACAGAGACACAGACAAAGACACACACACAGAGAGATAGAGAGAGACAAAGAAACACATAGAGACAGACAAAGAAACAGAGAGACAGAGATAGAGAAAGACAGAGAAGAAAGACAGAGAGACAGAGGGAGACCCAGACAGAGAAACACAGGACACAGGGACAAAGATACACAGAGAGACAGAGAGAGTTTTCCCTGCTGCCTCACACAGGACTCTCCCTCCTGGGCCTCACTGTCTTTGCCCTAGTTTTGCTCTTGCCTGGGAATGCTTTGCCCCATCACCACCTCTGCCTTTTAGTTTTTTTGACTTCTTTCAAGATGCAATTGAAATACCACCTTTGTATGAGACTTTTCTCAGCCCTTTCCTCCAGTGCCTTCCTCCACAATCTACTCAGTGTATATCTTCTATGTACCTACTTATCTTTTCCTCTCCTATTAGAATGTGTTCTTTCTGTGGGCAGGGACTACTTCTGCCTTTCTTTATAACTCTAGTACACAGCATAATGCCTGGCACATTTTAAGTGTTTAATAAATGTTTACTGATTGACTCTTTCAGAAAGCTCAATAATTAGCACTTTGATATTGCAGACTAGAACTTTTCCAGAAAGAAATCAGCATCACCAGCCTCTAGTTGGAATGATAGCTTAAAAAATATCTTTCTTTGTTGACTTCAGCATGCATCAGCAGCCTCAGCACATTCTGGGTTTTTAGTTCTTCTGTAAGAATAATGTCAGTATTCTGTTTTTTATTCATTCTCAGTTGCCTTCGTTTGTTCACATCTTGTGCATGTTTTAAAAATTCAGGTTGGTCCATGAGTATTCTGTGACTTCATATCAGCCTCTTTAGAAAACTTTTTTTCTTATTGAAATTATTTATGTTTTGTGATCAGAATTTCACTTTTGACAGTATTCCATATCCTCTAAATCAACTTCCTCTGTAAATTTTGGGTCATGCTATCTTACTTATTTATTTTCTGAACTCTTTGAAATCTGCTTTCCCCAAACTTAGGGTGAATGACACATAATAGCCTGACCTTCTCCTCCTTATCTATAATAAACCCTGAGATGGAACAGCTACTTCATAATAAGTTCCCCTTCATTAGGTTTTTAGCCGATGGTCAAAATCAGGTCCAGAATAACAATTCCTTTTATTTGCTTCTTTCACCTTTTTGGGAAAGACATTATCACTAAGGCAACATAGAGTTAATTAGTTTGGACAGAGTATGCTGCAACCAATATCTATATATTTGACATTTCCCATTACTGTTTTATAAGTCAGTCTAGTAAATACTTATTAAGTGCCTACTATTTGCCAAGTTCTGTGAATACAAACTTAAAAATGAAACCATTTCTGCCTTCAAGAAACACATTTATATAGAGGAAGACAATATATAATTTTGTAAATAAACAAGTAAAATATGCAAAATAAAGACCAGATCATTTTCAGAGGGGGACATTACACTAGCAGGTGTGAAGAGGGTAGAACCAGTTAAGTTCTTTTGCAGGGGGAGGCATTTGAGCTTAGTTCTGAAGGGCACTAGCATGAGGAACACAACCCACTGTTTTATATGTAAATCAATCTGGTAAACATTTACTAAGTGCCTACTGTACCAAGTGCTATTTGTGCAAACTAAAAAAATGTAGCCATCTCTGTCCTCAAGAGACATACAAATATGGGGGGGGGGGATAAATATATATTTATAAATAAACAAATAAATGAAACATGCAAAACAAATGTCACTTAGCACCATTAAAAAGTTCAGCAGCAGATTCCGTAACATCATCTTCCCTTCTCTTTACCACCACAAGGTGAGTGTCCCTGGGAAAATTCCAGTATACTGCTCAATAAAACATTTAGACTTACTGTTGGCCTTTCAGCTGAAGTACCTTAGTCTCCTAAATCTCAAAAAAGTCTACATATAGGAGTAGCTGAAAAAAAATCATGTGGGAGATTCACAGGTTTAAATCTACTGTTATTGGGTGAGAAGAGGTCAGTAGGGGTAAAGTGCTGTACTAGGAAGTATTATTACTATCATCAAATGTCACAAACTTTAGACTGGCTTAAAAGTAACTAGGTCAGTCAAGGTGTTCCAAAAGCTATTTATTCACAAGGCAAATTCCTCACTGGCAAAGCATCTACTTAGCTATTTTATGTTTCCTAGTGGTAAAGGCTTCTTTAAAAGAAAAAGAGGGGCAGCTAGGTGGTGCAGCAAATAGAGCACCAGCCCTGGAATCAGGAGGACCTGAATTCAAATCCAGCCTAAGACACTTGACACACTTACTAGCTGTGTGACCTTGGGCAAGTCACTTAATCCCAATTGCCTTGCCTTCTCCCTTACAGAAAGAAAGAAAGAAAGAAAGAAAGAAAGAAAGAAAGAAAGAAAGAAAGAAAGAAAGAAAGAAAGGAAGAAAAAAACCGCAAACCAAAAACAAACCCAGGAGTTAAAGCTATGATTTAAAACTATGGGATAAAGAAGGAATAGGATCATTGTTTAGGGTTGATAGAATAATGATAAAGCCAGTATAGCATCTCTGTTCATCCAGGTCTTAATTAGTGTGAATAATGAATCCTTTGAAGTAGTCTCATTATTTGAATTCACACTGAATATTTGTATTGGACTGAAACCAATGACCAGGCTTTACATAATTATAATTTATTTTAATGATATTTAATTTTTTAAAATTATGTGCACAAATTTTAACATTCATTTAAAAGAATTTTTTTAGTTCAGAATTTTCTCCCCCTTCCCTTCCTAAGATTCTAAGCAATTTGATATAGATAATACGTGTGCAATCACGTAAAAGGTATTTCTATATTAGTCATGTTGTGAAAGAAAACACAGACCAAAAGAAATGAACCATGGAAAAAATAAAGAAATAAAGAAAAACCCAGAAAATCAAGAAAGTAAAATTGGTATGCTTCAGTCTGCATTCAGACTCTATTAGTTCTTTCTCTGGATGAGAATAGCATTTCTCCTCATGAGTCCTTTGGAATTATCTTGGATCATAGTATTGCTGAGAATAGCTAAGTCATTCATAGTTGCTCATTGTACAATGTTGCTGTTACCATGTACAATATTCTGTTTCTACTCACTTCACTTTCCATCAATTTATGTAAGTTTTTTGAGGTTTTTCTGAAATCCACCTGCTTGTCATTTCTTATAGAGCACTAGTTTTCCATTACATTCATATATCACAACTTGTTCAGACATTACTCAATTGATGGGTATCTCTCGACTTCCAATGCTTTGCCACCACTAAAAAAGTTTCTGTAAATAATTTTTGTACAAGTAGGTCCTCACACTCCTTTTTTTGATCTCTTTGTTTACAGATCAAGTAGTGGTATTGCTGGATCAAAGGATATGCACAGTTTGATTGCCCTTTGGGCACAATTCTAAATTGCTCTTCAGAATGGTTGGAACAACTAACAACTCCATCAACAATGAACATAATTACAAATTAAATAGTGGGAATTAGACTATATATGGCCACTTCAAGGGATTCATTATTTGCACTAATCAGAACCTAGCTGAGAGATCTACTACTTGTATTTTATGTTTTCTCTATTTAGGAAAATACTCTCCAAATGAAGGATAGAAACAAAATGGTTGAGTTTTCATCAAATATATAAAAGGACTTCGTAAAACATGTCCTTGATGCTGTTGACCTGTTTCAAAGGTTTGTTAAAGGAGACAGACAAATAGTCATATAAAATTGCAACACTTATTTGTTATTCCCTTAAGGCTAGCATTACTTGTACAAAGAGTGCAGGACTAGAGTCCTGACTGATAAACAAAAGGATGAGAGAGCTTAAGTACATTTCAGTACATCCCAATACAGGGTGGCTGAGTCACACAAATCTATGATCCCCATAATGGTTTAATCATTGTATGAGAAAGGAATTTTCTTAATTGAATAAATGGTAAATACAATAAAACAAGAGAGATGACAAAGTGTCAATTGAAATTATAATCCAGAATATCTGTGTTTTCTTTACTATTAACATTCCACAACATGGTATATGCCCAGAAAATATTAAGATAAGAAAAAGTCCCATTAGTCAAGTTAATGCTGTGAGTTCGTGAGTTGAGGGTCTTGTCCTTAACAGCCATAAAGTAGGCCTCTTTTGGTTGACATAAGGAAAAGGATTCTCCTAGAGCGAGACAAAGCTGGATCTGTTTGGAATTTATGATCTCTGGATGCCTGTGTTAAATACTACTCCCAGCCTTAACTGGTCTCTGGAGTGGCTGAGACAGAAAGAGAGCCTTTTTTGTAAAATGAGGCACAGCAATCGGTTTGATTAATTCAAATTTTGGCCAAAATATGATATTAAATGATTATCAGTGCTCACAATTTCAACTCACTAGGTCCAGACAAACTATAACCCAGATAGAACTGGGGCATATATTGGCTGAGCATTGTCCATAAGCTTTGAAAAATTAAAGGAATATAGATGCATAAATTTTCTGTCATATAAATGTACATGTGTATATATAACATATATGTATATATTATATACAGAGAGAGGAATTTGTATATCATAGGCTTGAGTTTAATTTCATTTTCTGGCAAAATTCAAGTACTTATTGTCAAAGACATAGTTTATAAATATTTAGAAAGAGAAGAGGGCATCACTGAGAGCTTACATTGCCTCATCGAGAACAGATACATATTAACTTTTATTGACAGGCTTACTGTACTGGAAGAGAATATCATAGACAAATTGTACCTGAATTTTAGCAAAACTTTTGATAAACTATCTCATGCAGTTATTGTGGACAGATGGAGAGATGTGTCAGGTTAAAGCAAGCTAAGTGGATTTGGAATTGGTTGAACGATCAGATCCAAAGAAGAGTAACTAATGGATCACTGTTAAGTGAAAAGGTCTCTAGAGGAGTGTCCCAGGTTCTTGGCCCTGTGTTGCTTAACATTTGAGTAAATATGGTAAATGAAAGCATTGATAAAACTTTTTTTTTGCTTTTTGGAGGGGGAAAGGTTTATTTCCTCCTCTGAAGATGAACCCCAGTTATCTCTATTCCCATAATTTTCCTTTGCCTGTGCATTTTTTTTTGTGGTCATAGCTTAGTTATGACCACAAAGTCACCTCTTAGTCACCTCTAGCCCTGAGGTATGGGAGATGGTGCCTCTTGCCCCAGATCTTCATTTGGAACCAAAGCCAAACCTTTAAACCTCCAACCTGTATAAGTGTCCACAGCCAGGGGTTTTCTGCCCCACTGGTTCTCCACTCACCAGTGTATGCTGGTTCCTTCTTGCCCCAGACGTTCTTCACAGCACTGCTGGGTCTGGCGTTCTTGGTCAGTAGAGATTCCCTCAATTTTCCCGGGGCTCAAACGCCCAACTCCCCTCACTATCCCTGGGGTAAAAGTTCTAGTGGCTGGGGCTGACTCACCCCAGGGCTTGCCACTTATTGTTTAAGAGGCTAGCAGAGGGGCGGCTGGGTGGTGCAGTGAGTAGAGTGTCTGGAGTCAGAAGGACCTGAGTTCGGATCCGGCCTCAGACACTTAACGCACACACAAACCTAGCTGTGTGACCTTGGGCAGGTTACTTAACCCCAATTGCCCTCCAAAAAAGCAAAAAAAAAACCAAAAACAAAAGGCTAGCAGAACCTAGCTATCACCATAAGATGCTATTTTAACTCTTTTGTGGGGGAAAATCTTGAGAGCTTGGAATTTTCTGACTTACTCCGCCATCTTCTCAGAACCCTCCAAACTTTTTCTCAAGTTTGCAGATTATACAAAGCCAGGAAGTATAGTTAACATGTTGGGTGGCAGATTCATAATTGAAAAAGATCTTGAGAAGCTAAAATAATGAGGCTGAATTTAATTAAATTTGATTTGGTGGGATGGGAGACATTAAGGTGCAATGGAAAGAGTGCTGGTCTTGGAGTCAGGAAGTCACGAATCCAAATCCTGCTTCCTGCATTTACTACCGCTGTGACCACGTTTGGTTGTTTTCAGTCATATCCAACTCTTGGTTTGTCATTTCCTTCTCCAGTTCACTTTACAGATGAGGAAACTGAGACAAGGGCTAAGTGACTTGCCCAGGATCACATATCTAGTAAGTGTCTAAGGATGAATTTGAATTTAGGAAGATGAGCTTCAAGCCCAGTACTCTATCCACTTCACCATCTAGCTGCAGAAGTATAGAAGTATATTCTGATCTCATATGGGGGTTGGGGGTAGAAACCTTTCTAACTATTAGTTATAAAAATTGGAGTGAGTTATTTTCAGGTTCTATCCCTGGAGGAGATGACCCCTGTCCCTAGAGTTCAACTGCATGGCCACTGTTAAACGTTGCTGCAGAAGGTCTTTGTATTCAGGTATAGATTGCCTAGATGACTTTTGAGCTACTTTCCAGTTCTGAGTTTCTGTGGCTTTGTGTACTTGAAGGCCTATCAAGGTCCATAGGCTGGGTTGTGGTGGCTATTTCATGTCTTTCACCACAAAATAATGCTACTTTGGAATGATTCCTATGAGAAGCAAATTATCATCATTTAAAATACCATTCTCTTGTCTCTGGTTGATTTTCTTAATTTTGGTCAAGCTCCTTGAAGTCAGGAACTATTTGATTTTTGTCTTTGCATCAGCAGAACTAGGACAGTGTTGGGCACATGATAGGTGCTTAATAAATGCTAGCTGACTGAATGCCAAACCTCTGGGCTTTTTAGTTGTTGTCCATGAAATCATATGATATTTTCCAGCATAGCCTCCATAGCTTTTGTGGTTTGTCCTTCATTCTTAAAGAGGAACATGACATCAGGAAGGTGATGCCATGACTTGCAAGTGAATTAGATTTTAAGTGAGGGAGGGCTGTGCAAAGTTGGGCAGAACCCCCTGGGGGGGGGGAAGGGAAGGGAGGAGAGGGGAGGAGAGCCCTCCATATCTAGTAACTAGCTAACTGGTGAATTCTAGGCTTTAATCTTTGAACTATATTACCAGTTAATGTCTTGACTCCAATTTTACCTGGTCTTGCAGACTTTTTCCTATCCTGTGTTGAGAATTGTGCTTGTTAATCACCTGCTAATCCTGTAGACAGATAAGGACTATGACTTGGGGAAAGAATTAGACTTTATTATTTAGCCTCAGAGGACAGAATTAAGAGAAATTTGGTGGGGGGGAGGGGAGGAAGTAGGATTATAAGGATTTAGGTCAATTTAAGGGGAAAAAACCTTTCTAATAATTAGAGCTATTCAAACATAGAATGAGCTATTTTTAGAGATAGTGAGTTCCCTGTCATCTGAGGTTTTCAAGAGGAAACTTTGTCCATTTATCAGGAATCTTGTAGAGAAGATTCATACTTTAGGTAAAGGTTGTATTACAGGGTGTTCCTAAAGTCTGGACACACAGGAAATCTCATTAAAATTGAAATTCTCATGAAATTTCCAACAATATTTTATTTAATTAGCTTAAATGAGATTGCATAGGAAGACATAGGAGACACATAGAAAATCTCATTAATTAATTAAATTAAATTAATCTAATTAATATGGAAAATTGTCCCCAATAGCTAATGAAAGCTTTTATTCCATATGAAATTGTCATGGCTAAAATTTATGCTAATTAAATAAGATGTTGTTGAAAATGTCATTTATTTCGTTTCTTGAAAATATGCATAGCTAATGAGATTTTCTATGTGTCCATACTTTAGGAACACCATGTAGATAACTGGGGCTCATTTCATCAAACTTTTAAGATTTTAGAAAAAGGAGGTTTGACAAATTCAGATTTCAAGAAATTAGAAGGTAATTAACATTTTAATGAGTTCAGGGAAAGATTTATGGAAGATTGATTATTTATCCATGAAATTTTTTTTCTCCAGAGTTCTATAATAATCCAAACCTAAAGCTTTAGTCAGATGCTATATGTATTTCCAAGAGCAAAAACATTCTAAGTTTTATTGAGCAGATAATTTCATTTAGGTAGATTATATTTCTTACAAATAGGTAGATATATTTCTTAAAAATAGTTCAAAGAATTAACATTCTTTATTTCCCTTAACTATTTCCTAAATTCAGAAAGAATAAGTTTCATATATATATATATATATATATATATTTTTTTTAAAGCAATTGGGGTTAAGTAACTTGCTCAAGATTACATGGCCAGGCATTATTTATGTGTGGGTGCTCATTTTCTGAGGCCTGATCCGATCATGTCATCCCAATCCGAGGCCCATGCTCTTACTTACTGTGCCACCTAGCTGCCCCTATATATTTTCTTTAAGATGCAATTTGTCTAGTTAGCAAATGATAGAAATCCAACTATTCAGAATAGAAGGCATCTGTCATTCATATATACAAAAATATTTACTGATCACCTACTGTGTGCATAATACACTAATCAGCTTTTTCTACTATATTCTCTTTGGAATATAATCCAGTAAATTAGATGGAATATTTCAGGAAAAGAAGTAATTAGTAATTTCCTTTTCCTGAACTGAAGATTGTAACTAATTAACACCTTTTCATCTGGTGTGATTCTCATTCACATAATTCCATATATTCCCCACAGATGATCAATATAACACTTACCTGGTAGATGCTAAGACAATATAAATAGATAGGCAATTTAAAGTTTTTGATCTTTTTTTCTATTGATTTATTTTTTTCAATGTAAGGAAAGAATATGTAATACATGTATTCCATTCTGGAATTCACACAAATTATAAGGCTCGAAGCGTAATAAAGGGCTCAAGCCTTGCTCCATGGTCTACTTTAATAAAAGTTGGCAGGCTGTCTCAATCAATGTTAAAGTATTTAATTGGCACATAAGTAATAGACATTAAAATTAATTTTATTATTTGTTTTTTTAAACATTTTCTTTTTAAATTTTTATTTCCAAATTATTTCCCTCTCTCCCATCTCCTTACTTATCCACTGAGAACACAAGTAATATGATACCAATTATACATGTGAAATCATGAAAAACACATTTCCAGATTAACCACATTTTTTTAAGACAAGAAAAATAAAGTGAGAAAATTTTGCTTTGGTTTGCACTCAGAGTTCATCAGTTCTGTGGCTGGAGGTGGAAAGCATTTTCATGAGTCCTTTGAAATTATTTTGGATCACTGTGTTGATCAGAATAGCCAACTCTTTTGTAGTTGATCATCACAACATTGCTATTATTGTGCACAATCATCTGGTTTTTCTCACTTCACTTTGCATCTGTTCATATAGGTCTTGCCATATTTTTCTGAAACTACCTTCCTTGTTATTTCTTATAGAACAATAGTATTTCATCACAATAATATGCCACAACTTGTTCAACCATTTCCCATCTGATAGGCATCCACTCAAATTCTTTGTCACCATAAAAAGAGTTGATATAAATATTTTTGTACACATAGGTCCTCTTTCTTTGGTATCTTTGGGATATAGACCTAGTAATGGTATTTCTGAGTATTTCTGTGCAGCTTTATAATCCTTTGGGCATGGTTCCAAATTGTTCTCAAGAATGGTTGAACCAGTTCACTACTCCACCAGTATTCATTAGTGTACCTATTTTTTCCTCATCTCCTCTAGTATTTGTCATTTCTGATAAGTGTGAAGTGGTTCCTTAGAGTTGTTTAATTTGCATTTCTCTAATCAATAGTGATTTGGAACATTTGTTCATATGACCAGAGAGAGATTTGATTTCTTCTTCTGAAAACTGCCTTTTTATATCCTTTGACCATTTATCAATTGGGTAATGGCTTTTATTTTTATAAATTTGATTTTATTCTATACTCTGCATATATTTCAGAAATAAAGATTTTATCAGTGAAACATGTAAGAATTTTTGACATTAGTTCATTGTCTATGGTACCTTTTAGCAAAATGTAGTTTCCCTGATTCTCTCTTTTAATTAGGTCTATTTTTGCTTTCTTGAGATCATGATTGCTATCTCTGAAGGTTTTTTTTTTAGTTCAACTAAAGCATATCGGAGTCTAGTCCATCTCTTTATTTTAATTTTATGTGTGTCTTTCTGATTCTCTTGTGCCTCTTGAAAACAATATATTTCTAGAATCTGGTTTCTAATCTATTCTGTTAATTTGTTTCCATTTTGTCAGTGAGTTCATGCCATTCATATTTACAGTAATGACTACTAACTGTGGATTTCTTTTGGGGTAAAAGGGAAGCACAGTTTAATGCAGGCAGTGGCCCAGCAAAATATCAACTGGCTGAACCTTGACAAGACAGTAGTAGGCCTTAGAGGGGTGTCACAGAATCTGCAGCAGCAGGTTCTGGAGCTATCAGCTCACAGACACTCTGGGGTGTCACACAACTGGTCAGAAGTAGATTATAGGGGCCCCTTTGCTGGCATTGGGGGCAGAATTCTGTTACCTTGTCCATACATGGATCTGGGTTCTAGTCTTAGGATGAGAAGGACCTCTAACATATCAGAGCTTGTAGATGCAGGGTAGGGGACCTCTCTTTAGTTCTAGAGTTGAAAAGAGTATTTATAATTGCTCAAAGACCAGAGCAGATTAGAGCTTGGGACAGTGGCCCCTCTACCCTGGGAGCAAAGTCCAACTTTAACATAAAGTTAAACATCAAGAAATAGGCTGGAAAAATAAGCAAGCAACAACAAAAGAACCTCACCATAGAAAGTTACTATGGTAAGAGGGAAGATCAAAATACAAACTTAATAGAAAACAACAAAGTCAAAACTGCTACATGCAAATTATCAGAGAAAAATATGAATCAGTCTTAGACCCTAAAAAGAATATTTCCTTTTCTGTCTGCAAAATTTAGTTCTTGAACATTTCCCTAGAGCATTTTACTCTATATGACTCTACCTATAATTTGTTTGAACCTAAAATTTACTTTCCTTTTTTTATCAATGCATAAATATTTACTAATTACATGGAAATTACATGTAATTACATTTAACATTGACTTTTAAAATTTTAAGTTGCAAATTCTCCCCTCCCCCCACCTGCCCTCATTGAGAAGGCAAGCAATTTGATATGGATTATACATGTGAGGTCATGCAAAACATATTTGCATGTTGGTCATGTTGTAAAAAAACATAGACTCCCCCCCATCCAATAAAAATAAAGAAAGTTAAAAAAATATGCTTTGATTTGTATTCAGACTCCATCAGTTCTTTCTCTGGGGATGGATAGCCTTTTTGATCATAAATCCTTCAGAGTCATTGTATCACTGAGAATAACTAAGTCATTCACAGTTTATTATTTCACAATATTGCTGTTACTGTGTACAATGTCCTCCTGGTTCTACTCATTTCACTTTGCATCAGTTTATGTAAAACTTTCTAGGTTTTTCTGAGAGCATCCTGCTTATCATTTTTTATAGTATTCCATCATAACCATACCACAATTTGTTTGGCCATTCCCCAATTGATGGGCATCTTTACTATTTCCAATTCTCTGACATCAGAAAAGAGCTGCTATAAATGTTTTTATACATATTGCTGTCCCTTTCCTTTTTTTAAAATTAAATTATTTTTGGTTTTCAACATTCACTTCTGCAAGTTTTAAATTTCCTCCCTCTCCTCCCTTCTCCCTCCCAAGATAGTTTGCAATTTGATATGGGCTCTACACATACATTCCTATTAAACACATTTTCACATTAGTCATGTTACATAGAATAATTATAAAGAATGGGAAGAACCATGAGAAAGAAAAAATAACAAAAAACAAAAGAAAATAATAGTATTCCATTACATTTATATACCACAACTTGTTTAGTCATTTTCCAATTGATGGGCATTCTCTCAATTTCTAGTTCTTGGTCACCACAAAAAGAACTGTTATAATATTTTTGTATATATGGGTCCTTTTCCCATTTTTATGATCTCTTTGGAACATAGCCCTAGAAATGGTATTGCTAGGTCAAAGGATATACACATTTTTATAGTCCTTTGGCCATAGTTCCAAATTGCTCTCCAGAATGACTGGATCAGTTCACAGCTCCACCAACAGTGAATTAGTTTTTCAATTTTTCCACATCTTTTCCAACATTGATCATTTTCCTGTTTTGTCATGTTAGCCAATCTGATAGTGTGATGTGGTACCTCAGAGTTGTTTTGATCTGCATCTCTCTAATCAATAGTGATTTAGAACATTTTTTTCATATGACTATAGATAGCTTTAATTTTTTCCTCTAAAAACTGCCTGCTTATATACTTGGACCATTTATCAATTGGGGAATGACTTGTATTCTTATAAATTTGACTCAGTTCTCTATATATCTTAGAAATGAGGTCTTTATCAGAGACAGTGGTTGTAAAAATTCTTTCCCAGTTTTCTACTTCCCACCAAATCTTGGCTGCATTGGCTTTGTCTGTGCAAAAACATTTCAATTTAATGTAATCAAAATTATACATTTTGCATTTCATAATATTCTTTATCTCTTGGTCATAAATTTGGCTATAATTCTTCCATGCTCCATAAATCTGACAGATTAGACTATTCCTTGCTCCTCTAATTTGTTTATAGAATTAGTCTTTTATACATAGATCATATACCAATTTGGACTTTATTCTGGAATATGGTGTCCGATGGTCTATGCCAAGTTTCTGTCATATTATTTTCTCATTTTCCCGGCTTTTTTTTCAAACAGTGAGTTCTTATCCCAGAAGCTGGAATCTTTGGGTTTATCAAACAGTAGATTGCTATAATCATTGACTGTTGTGTTTTGTGTATCTAACCCATTCCACTGATCTACCCTTCTATTTCTTAGCCAGTACCAAGTGGTTTTGATGATTGCTGCCTTATAATACAATTTAATGTCTGGTATGGCTAGGCCACCTCCCCTAGCATTTTTTTTTATCGATTCCCTTGATATTCTGGATCTTTTGTTTTGTTTTGATATTACTTTTTCTTGCTCTAAAAATAATTTTTTGGTAGTTTGATTGGTGTAGCACTGAATAAGTAAATTAATTTAGGTAGAATTGTCATTTTTATTATGTTAGCTCGGCCTACCCATGATAACAGATATTTTTCCAATTATTTAGATCTGACTTTATTTGTGAAAAGTGTTTTGTAATTGTGTTCATATAGTCCCTAGGTTTATTTTGGCAGGTAGACTCCCAAATATTTTATAATGTCTACAGTAACTTTAAATGGAATTTCTCTTTCAATCTCTTGCTACTGTGCTTTGTTAGTAATGCACAAAAATGCAGATGATTTACGTGGGTTTATTCCATAACCTGCAACTTTGCTAAAGTTGTTTATTATTTCAAGTAGTTTTTACTTGATTCTTTAGGATTCTCTAAGTATATCATCATATCATTTGTGAAGAGTGATAACTTAGTTTCTTCTTTGCTTATTTCAATTCCTTCGATTTCTTTTTCTTCTCTTATTCCTAAAGCTAACATTTCTACTACCATGTGGTGAGAATTGACATCCTTGTTTCACCCCTGATCTTATCACCCCTCATCTAAATATCTCTATTACATATAATGCTTGCTGATCGTTTTAGGTAGATGCTACTTACCATTTTAAGGAAGGCTCCATTCATTGCTATATACTCCAGTGTTTTCAATAGAAATGGGTGTTGTATTTTGTCAAAAGCTTTTCCTGCTTCTATTGAGATAATCATATGGTTTCTATTAGTTTTTTTGCTTATATGATCAATTATACTGATAGTTTTCCTAATATTGAACGAGCCCTGTATTCCTGGCATAAATCCTACCTGATCAAAATGAATTATTCTCCTGGTAAGATGCTGTAATTTTTTTTGCTAGTATTTTATTTACAATTTTTGCATCTATATTCCTTAGGGAAATTGGTCTGTAATTTTCTTTCTCTGCTTTGGCTCTTCCCAGTTTAGGTATCAATAACATATTTGTATCATAAAAACTATTTGGTAGGACTCTTTCTTTGCCAGTTTTCCCAAATAGTCTATATAGTATCAGGATTAATTGTTCTTTAAATGTTTGATAGAATTTGACTGTAAATCCATCTGCACTGGAGATTTTTTTTCTCCCTAGGGAGCTCATTTATGGCTTGTTCAATTTCTTTTTCTGTGATGGGGTTATTTAAATATTTTACTTCTTCAGTTATATTTTTGTAGATATTCATCCATTTCCCTAAAATTGTCAAATTTATGGGCATACAATTGGGCAAAATAATCCCTAATTATTGATTTAATTTCTTCTTCATTGGAGGTGAATTCACCCTTTTCATTTTTGATACTGGTAATTTATCAGTTTGTTTGATTATCAGTTTGTTCTTTTTCTAGCTTTTTCAGTTGCATACCCAATTCATTTATCTCCTTTTTTTCTATTTTATTCGTGTAAGCATTCAGAGATATGAAATTTCCACTAAGAATCACTTTCACTATATCTCATAAGTTTTGATATGTTGTCTCATTATTGTCATTCTCTTGAATGAAATTATTGATTGTTTCTATGATTTGTTGATTGATCCACTTATTCTTTATTTATTTAGTTTCCAATTAATTTTTAGTTTATCTTTCCATAGCCCTTTATTATATATAATATTTACTATATCATAATTTGAAAAGGATTTATTTAATAATTCTGCCTTTCTGCACTGGATTGTGAGCTTTTTATGCCCTAGTACATGGTCAATTTTTGTGTCTGTGTCATGTATCAGTGAGAAAAAGGTATATTCCTTTCTATCCCCATTCAATTTTCTCCAGGGGTCTACCATATCTATCTTTTATAAAATTCTATTCACCTCCTTAACTTCTTTCTTACTTATTTTGCAGTTAGATTTATCAAGTTCAGAGAGGGGGAGGTTGAAGTTCCCCACTAGTATAGTTTTGCTCCCTATTTCTTCCTGTAACTCCCTTAATTTCTCCTCTAAGAATCTGAATACTATACCACTTGGTGCATATATGTTTAGTAATGAAATTACTTAATTGTCTGTGGTGCCTTTTAATAGGATATAGTTTCCTTTCTTATCTCTTTTAATTAGATACATTTTTGCTTTTACTTTTTCTGAGATTAAGATTGCTACCCCTGCTTTTTTTGGTTCAGCTGAAGCATAATACATTCTACTACAGTCTTTTACCTTTACCCTGTGTCTATCTCCTGATTTCACATGTAAGCAACATATTGTAGGATCATATTGTTTTTGATTTTTGCTTTTTGGAGGGCAATTGGGGTTAAGTAACTTGCTCAAGGTCACACGGCTAGTTTTTTGTTTGTGTGTGTTAAGTGTCTGAGGCCAGATCTGAACTTAGGTCCTTCTGACTCCAGGGCTGGTGCTCCAGGATCATAGTGTTTAATCCATTCTGTTATCTGCCTCAGTTTTATGGGAGAGTTCATCCCATTTATATTGAGTTATGATTACTATCTGTGTCTCTCTCCATCCTATATCCTCCTTGTTTATGCTTTTATTTCTCCATTCTCCCTTCCTCTCCTCAAAAGAGTTTTGCTTTTGTCCACTGCCTCCCTCAATTTTTCCTCCCTTCTATCAACCCCTTTCCCTTTTCTTTCCACTTTCCCTTACTACTTCTTCCCTCCCTTCTAACCACCCTTTCTCTTTCCTTTCCCCTCCTAATGCCCATAAGGCAAGTTAGATTCCTAAGTATATTATTCCCTCCTTGAACTAAATCTGATGAGAGTAAAGCTCAAACAATGCTCCTCTCCCTCCCTTCTTTTCCTCTACTATAATATGTTTTTGTGCCTCTTCATGTAATTTACCCTTTTTCTGCCTCCTTTCCTCTTCTCCCATTACAGTTCCTTTGTACCCCTTAATTATGTTTTTTTTAATCATCACATCAATTAATTTATACCCACACTCTCTACCTATATATGTATATATCCCTTTTTAAATGTCCTAATAAATATACAATTCTCAAGATTAACAAGTATCATCCTCCCATATAGGAATGTAAACAGTTTTCTCTTACTGAATAACAAGGTCTTTTTTTCCTTTTTCTTTTTTCCTGTTCATCTTTTGAGTCTTGTATTTGAAGATCAAAATTTCCATTGAGCTCTTGTCTTTTCATCAGGAAAGTCTGGAAGTCCCTTATTTCATTTAATGTCCATCTCTTTGCCTGAAAGATCATGCTAAATTTTGCTGGATAATTCATACTTACTTATAGTCCAAGTTCCTTTGCCTTATGAAACATCATAATGTAATCCCTCAGATCTTTTAATGTAGAAGCTGCAAAGTCCAGTGTGATCCTGACTGTGCTTCCATAATATTTGAATTGTTTCTGGCTACTTTCAGTATTTTCTCCTTAACCTGATAATTCTGGAATTTGGCTACAATATTCCCTGGCATTTTCAATTTGGGATCTCTTTCAGGAAGTGATCAGTGGATTCTTTCAATGACTATTTTACCATCTGGCCCAAGAAGCTTGGGGCAGTTTTCCTTGATGATTTTTTTTTGGAAGATGCTGTCCAGGTTTTGTTTTTTTTTTCATCATGGCTTCCTGGTAGACCAATAATTATTAGATTATCTCTTCTGCATCAGTTTTCCAGTTCAATTGTTTTTCCAATGAGATATTTTACATTTTCTTCCATTTTTTTTTTCATTCTTTAGGTCTTTTGACTGATTCTTGATGCCTCATAGAGTCATTAGCTTCTACTTGTCCAATTCTAATTTTTACTGAATTGTTTTCTTCAGTTAACTTTGGTACTTCCTTTTCCATTTGGCCATTTTTTCCTTTAAAGGAATTGCTCTCTTCATTGAAATTTTTTTTCCCATTTTGTCAATTGTATTTTTAAAACAGTTATTCAATTTTTCTTCTACCTCTCTACTTTGGCTTTTAAAATCCTCCTTGAGTTCTTCCCAAGAATGCTTTTTGGGCTTGATACCAGTTCATATTCTTTTTAGAGGTTTCAGATGTGGGTACAGTGTTAATGTTGTTTAGATTAACTTTTTAGACATAGCTGAAGGAATTTGTGGGAAACCTCAGGTGAGTCCCTGCTTTTACTCTGCCATCTTGGCTCCACTCCCCTGAAATTTACTTTTCCTAAATCTAGGATGCATGTTAGACTATGCCTTGATTTCCTTTACTTTTTTTTTATCACAAAACCTAGGATGGGGTGCTCATTTCTCTCAAGGGGTCCCATCATTTCCAACCCAACAACTATTTTCTTTTTGTTAGAAGAATCAGATCCAGAAGAATTTTTCCTTGTTTATTCTTACAGTTTTTTAAGGATGGAATTATCAATAAAGCAAATGAAAAAATTGTTGGTTGAGTTCTGCCTTTGGAAGAGAGAGTGCTCTAGCTGCAGGTATTTGTATAATTGAAGCCCCCACGACCCCCATCAAGACCATATCATCTCTCTGTGCCAGGCTTGTGATGTTTCCCAAATTTCTTACCATGTATTCTTTCTGACCATGTGGTCTGTAGTATATCCCAATGACAAACCCCACTTTCTTTCCATTGACTTTTATCCCCAAACTCTCCTCCATGCTTCCCTGTTCCAGTTTCTGCATTTCCCCAGGAGTTTACTTTCTTAATATACCATGTAAGCTCCTGCCTCTTTTATCTATCTTGTTCCTTTTGAATAAGGTATGAACATACAGAGCTATGGTCTAGTGATGGATCTTTAACCCACATTATCCCAGTGATATCTATAAGGTACGTAATTTGCCTCTTGCATTAGGATTTCAATTCCTCTTGTTTATTGTCTAAACTTTGGACATTTGCAAATAGTAATTTTAGATCATGAGCTTTACTTCTGGCTCTTTTCTTGGATTTTGCTCTTTTTAATTTCTGTATATCTTGGAAGCTTTTCTTCCTTCTTTGTGGATATGTTTTATAGATTTAACTTGGAGTATAAATATAGACAGTCTTCTCCCTTCCCCATTCCTAATTTTTTTTTGTTTAAAGTTTTTTTGAATAGATTCATAAGACACATGGAAAATATATTCATAACAGTCTTCCTTAGGTGTGCTCTGTCTCTGACTAGGAATCTGCCATCGCCATCTTATAAACCATGATAAATTCAATCCCATTCTCAGACCATCATTTTCCTAGTTGTGCATTTCCTAAGTTATTCTTTCTTTTCTGCCTCCCATTCCTTCAATAGGCAGTAGTAACATTCTAAAGGGACAGATGTTTCTTGAGAAACAAGAAGCAAAAGGGAAGAAAGGCAAGAGAATGAGCATTTATTAAGTACCTAATTGGTACCAGGCACTGTGCCTTTAAATGCTTTACAATTATTATCTCAAGACTTCATCATTGCTAGAAATGCTTTTTAGATTCATTTCAGAAATGTCACTTGTACCTCCATGAATCACCACAAGTTGGTAGTTGTCATGAGAGTCTCCATGAAGAAGTGGGGATGTGAACTGAATCTTGAGGAGAACAAGGGATTCTATGAAGTATGGTTGAAGAAAGAGTGCATTCCAGATATTAGAAATAGCCTTCACAAAAGGAATGAAGATGAAGTTTGATTGCCATACATAAAGAACAAGAAGGCCAGTTGCACTCTCATAGAGAGTGAGGATGAGAATAATATATAATGAAGCTGGGAAAGTAGGTAGGGGCCATGTTGTGAAGAGCTTTAAATATTGTACAGAGGAGTTTATATTTTATTCTAAGTATATTTTATCCTAATTTTAATATAAGGAACCATTTATTGAGTTGGGGCAAGGGTATGAGGGAGAAGAATGTAGTTATGTAACTCCTATACTTTTTGGAAAATCATTTTGGCACCTGTGGGGAAGATGAATTTGAGAGAGGAGAGACTTTTAGTAATGGATACCAATTCTTCATAAGTGTCTCAGAATAATCTTTCTTGCTTATATTCATGGTCTCGTTCCCCTACGGGTCCAACATCATTGGTTCCTTACTGTCTACTGTTCAAATTCCTTTGCTCAATATTCAAGGAAGGCACTCAATAATCAGGCTACATTTTGTCCTTTCAATTTTATCTCATATGACTCCTCTTCAATGCCCTCCAAGGAAAACAAGGTTATTGAGTATACCCTGTATTTGTCTGTTTCTATGCATTTACCTCACACTGTTCTCTCTCTCTGAAACAATAAGCTCTTAGTAATAGCTTAATAGTAATAGAATAAAAAAAGTATAGACTAGTAATAGAATAGCTTAATAGAATAGAAAGCTGTTTTTCCTTCTTTATGTAATTCTCTCATTTCCAAGTCTTTCTGTTCAAAAGACTTTTATTTAATATCCTCTTTTCCTATCTCATAGTTCAAGGCACTGCCAAGTGTTGAAGAAACAAAGATGAAAAATGAAACAGTCCCTGTTCTCAAGGAGCATATATTCTACTAGTGCAATGATTTATAACCATTGAATTCCTGTTCATTCTTCAAGGCTCCAAATAAATGTCATTTGCGCCAAAAAGTTTTTCCTGACCTCTGGGGTGGTAATGAATTTTTCTTTCATTTCTGTTATAATTTTTGTTTCACAATTGGGTCCAGGTCTGTGATTTCATGGGTGAGAAAAACTTAAGGTGAGGAAACTCCATAGAGCAACTATACTGTGCCATATTGTTTCAGTTACCAGAGCAGTGAGAGGTTAATTGACTTACCCAGGGTCATACAGACAGTAGGTGTCATAGACAAGCCTTAAACCTAGGTCTTTCAGGTTCCAAGGCTGGTTTTCTTTTGGTTATGTCAAACTTGGTCTCCTAGTAGTCTTTATTTATGTTTTGTACCTCTATTACATTGTAACTTCTAAAAGGGAAGAGATTGTGTCTTATCTAAACCTTGTATTTTCCTCAAAGTCTAGCATAGTATTTTGAATAAGGGCGTGATCCTTTCAAATTTGAACAAGAGAAAAAAAACTCCAAGGATAATTGTGAGATAAACATTGAAAGAGAAATTATTTCTCTACTTAATTCTTTAACCTACTAGATCATTGTAGGGCATCTAGGTGGTACAGTGAATAGAATGCTGGGCCTGGAGTAAGGAAGACCTGAATTCAAATCTAGCCTTAGAGACTTAATAGTTATGCAACCCTAGGAATGTCACTTAGGCCTGTTTACCTCAGTTGCCTCATCTAAAACAGGAGGTGGAAAAGGAAATGGTAAATCATTCCAGTATCTTTGCCAAGAAAATCCCAAGTGGGCTCACAAAAAGTCAGACATGACTGAAAGGGCTGAAAAACAGATACTTAAACCACTCAGAGAAAAGGCACTTAAGGTTAAGATGGCCAAAGTATCCTGTTTCATACCATCTAATTTGTATGTAAGTGATAATGGGCACTTTGAATGTAATAGGTCATAAATGTCAGTTCCTATAATTGTTTAATGACTATGTGATACATGTACAGTGCCTAGTTATGACTGTAGAAAAACAGATTTTGCTTTGTCATCATGAGATGTATGTGAGTCATCTCATTTAAGAGATTCTGCTTTGGATCATTATGGTAGTTGAGCTGAACTTAGGGCTTAGAGATCATAGCTGATAGCAGGAAAGACCTCTGATTGGGTTTTGGAAGAGGCTGCAGTTTTCATTGATATCTGCTACTAGAAAGATCTTTGGCAGACTTTGCATTTGTTGATTGAAAGAGCTAACAAAAGGAACAAAGGTTTTACCCCTGCCACTTTCTGCTTGAGTGGTGGAACCCCCTCAGAATTTGAGCAGAGAAGCAAGTGGAGAACCATCTTGTTTATTAGTATTGTGTAGTCTGTTTTTAGGAAAAAAAATAGAACACTGCTTCAGTGGTGAGTTGTCTTGTACAATTATCTATACTTACATTTATACTTCTCATCTATGACTCTATGATTTTGTGTCCAACTGCCCCTCCACAGTGTACATCAGTGGGAAGACATATCCCTGCATTATGAATGAAGTGTTTTTTTATTATTTTTCACTGAATTATTAAATGGGGAGCCCACCAGTAGGGGCTCAGGAAATTCAGTGTATAGTAGTAGTTAAGTGGTCTCCCTACAAGGGTTACTTCTGGATCCCTCAGAGAGCGAATTGCATCAGTGTCTGCCTACTCTAAGAACCCCTGATCTGCCAGTATTAGTGCATGTTGGATGACCAAGCTAGACCAGAGAGAGAGTCTAGAGATAAGATAAAGGGGAAGTGGGTGGAGAGGTCCAGTGGTCATTTACATGTTAATGGATAGTCAGAGCTTACTAATTATTTGCTGAATGAATGAATCTTAAATGTATCAAATGCATTGTGATCTGCTATAATAAAACCATTTTATTCATTTAGAATAAGGGTCAGCAAACTACAGCCCCAAAACCAAATTCAACCAACAGTCTATTTCTGTACCTCTGTGAACAGAGAAGTTTAAAAATTTTTCAATGAAAAAAGTTTTATTTGAAAATGTAAAAACAATTCTTAGTTGAATGGGCTCTACAAGAGTGGGCAAGGATAAGTTTGGCTGTGGGTTGTAGGTTGTTGAGCTCTGATTTAGAGTATAAAATCATCAATGACAGAACTAGAGGGTACTTTAGAGATCATCTAAGTCAATTGTTTATTTTACACAAGATAAAACAGAGACCCATTTTTATTAGTGATAAATTTCAGTGACTTGGCCAATGCCATGTAGCTGTTCAGTAGTTTAATATTTAAAAGAATACAGAAAATAATGAGAAAGTTATTTGAAAGATAGTTTGCATATTATAAGTTGTTTATTAACATTCCCTTAGTTCAAACCTGCACAACCTGCAGCTTGTGGGCCTCAGGCTCTGTAGGCCTGCCTTAAGTGGATCTTTCGGAAGGTTATCTCAGAAACCACCAGATGACCGTTTAAATTATGGCCCTACTGAACTGAATGACAAGATCTGACTGGACATATGATTAACCCTGAAAAATTAATCATCAAAAACTTCAGGAGAAATAGAGAGACATGGAGTTTCTAATTAAATGATATAATCAAACATCAAGTAAACTTGAAGGCCATTCATTGGAACTTTCAGTGAATGAGAGATTTTTTGTTTTGTTTCTTTTTAACATTTTATTTGTAGGAGAAACAGAAAACTTGAATAAACTCAAGCATGTGGTAAGGCTTTAGGTAAATATACAATTTCCATGGAATTTGGCAAATATATGTACACATATGTATATATACATATATATGCATGGGTACATGTATGTATATATGTCCCATCTTTATTTAGCATCCACTGCTTTCATACTACACAATGATGATTGAATTTCAGAATAATAGCTTTGAGTCACTGCTAGAGTAGCAATTATCAAAGAAAAATTAAATTTTGTTCAGTGTACTATACTTAGGAAGATGGAAGAGCAGACCATTTCCTCCCTTCTCTTCCCTTCTTATCAAAGAAAAATTAAATTTTGTTCAGTGTACTACACTTAGTAAGACAGAAGAGCAGACCATTTCCTCTCTTCTCTTTCCCCATTTGATCTAGAAAATCTTTAAGATCCCCTCTAATGCTAAAGTTTTATGATTCAGTGATTCTACATTAGCTGTGTTAATTATTATTGAAACGATTCCACAATAATGGTTGAAACAGAAAGTTTGAACTTGAGTTAACCTGAAAATTATTTTCTAACCTGAAAATTATTTTAACATTTCTAAATATTCTGATTATTTGAGATTTGGGGAAAGATACCAATGATCACAAATAATTAGTGGGGTACTTAATTGAATATTACCAAGGTGGCAAGATGCTATTCTAGATGCAGAGAATATCACCAAGCTCCCAGGTACAGAAGATAAAAGGGGGTTGAAACATGAAGTTGGTATATAGGCCCCATGAGCAGATAATCAGACTCTTGGCTTACTTGAGGAGGGCACAAGGTGGGAAGAGGGAAAAGGAGGAAAGAACATTTTGATTGTCAGTTTCAGAAATCAATCAGTTTTCCCTCAGATCAATAAGCAAGTCATTTAGCAAATGATGGTAATATCAGCCACCCCACAGAGTACTCATAAGCCTTTTCATCATTGAAATTAAATCTAGTCCACAGTCCTCCAAGGATCCAACTTGTGAAAGACAACAAACCACATTCATCATATCCACATATTTAATATTAAAAAACCCCACCATGACAATAGACACAACAGCAGGAGACAAATACAATTAGCAGAGGAAGCATAGATAAAACATTTAAACCCACAGCTTTTATGTATTAGCTCAACGATTCAGTTCAAACTTCACTTTCCAATTCATCTGTCTCCAGGTGTCCTCCATTTCAGTAACAGACCTTATTTTCCTCATCAGATTTTGTGCCACTGGAACATCTGAGAAAATAAAGGTTGTACCTTCCTAAATCACATGCAGCTTCAAAGAGCATAATATCTTGTGATATTTTTACATAAGAAGGTCTATTTTACCTCAGAGAAACTTTTGTATACGCCCACATAATGCTACTACCTGATGCTTATGTAATATCTGTTATCTGAGGGGTGGTGATGCATTACCAAGATAAACTTATTTATCCCTACAAGAGTATTTTGAGATCACCACTGTCAGCCTCATTTTACAGATGAAAACACAAGACATTGCAAGATTAAGTGGTTTCCTTGGGGTCTAATGGTCAGTCAGTGATCAAGTAGAGACTATAATTCACAATGTCTTCCTCTTGAAGTTCATTATTCTATCCACTAGAGCACATTGCTTTTCTTAGAGGGATGGCCTGAGCCATACTGAATAATGTTATTCGATGTTGTCAAAGAGGCTGTTTTACCGTCCCTGCCCCTTAAAAGGGAAAGGAGTCTTCTATCCCAGGAGTGTGTACAGAAGATAGGCATGCCCTGCAGCAATCTTATATTTCCTGATAACATCCCTAATTATCTTTTTAAGAGTGGAGGGGAAAAGGAAAACTTCTGTAAGCCCATTGGTACAACTCAACAATATATAACTAAAAACAACTACCAGAGTATCTTCCTTAAATTTTTGAATTTGTCACTCCATGTTCTTTCTTTTTCCTCTGCATTGTTTATAGTATCTTCTCAAAATATACCTTATCAGGTTCCCACATTTTCTCAGGTACAGGTAATAAAATCTCATTTCTTTACAACTGACTCTCATGTGCTACCTCTTCGGTATTTAAATTTTTTTCCTGTATCTTGCCATCATTCCAGGCACCCCTTTTTCTGGGGTACCCCCACTTTTCCCAGAAGTGTGGCCTCTGCACCTTTCTTTTCTTTATTCAGTACCATGTTTAATTCCCACCCAGGAGTCCTTGCTTCCTCTTCAGATAAGATCACAGCATAATGAACACTGCTGAATTTATAGTACAACAATTGAAGAAGCCCTGTAAAGTCTCCCTTGTGTTCCAGAAGCACTGGAGGAGATGAGGAAAACAGGAGCCTGCCAAATGACTAAGAGCCTGAAGTTCAGTTTTAAAGTAATTTCTGTCCATTTTATCAGTCTTATTCTCTGAGTCTGGCATCAATCATTTGCTCCTCCTGGTGAGAACACAAACCACTCAATGACAAAGCACAAACAAGGAGATTATTAAAACCTCTTTAAAGCAAATAAAAGGGTCTTCTCTCCCAGGAGTGCTTAGAGAAGATAGGCATCCCCCACCCCAATCCTATTTTCCCTGCTAATATCCCTAATCTTTTTTTTCAGGGAGAAGGGGGAAAAGGAGAAATTTTACAACCACATTGAGCAGCTCAATAACACAATGAAATATTTATTTTTGTATTATGAACATCTCTTGGGAATAAAGAGTATGGTCATGTCCCTCTATAAATATTTTTTTTCAAGTATCATATATTGCATTGAAAAAAGCATCACAATCCATGTTATATAGAGGTAGTGACAAGACTTGTGATTTTGTTGACACAGGGAAATCCCAGATAAAGAGACTTCATCTACTAATGCACATACCGTATTTCACTGCATAATCGTTATAGATTTTATGCCAATTTTTTTTTGTGAAAAGTGAGGTGTCTAGTATGTGAATCTTTTGTGTGTGTTTTTAAATTGTACTGGCATTACTTAAAAATCATTTATTACCAAACTGTCTTTGGTGCAAGACTAGGATGCATGGAATATTTGTGAATATACATTAAAATTGGGAAGATGTTGGGGCGGCTAGGTGGTGCAGTGAGTAGAGCACCAGCCCTGGAGTCAGAAGGACCTAATTTCAGATCCGGCCTTAGACACTTAACACACACAAACAAAAACCTAGCTGTGTGACCTTGGGCAAGTTACTTAACCCCAATTGCCCTCCAAAAAGCAAAAAAAAAAAGAAAAAAGAAAAAGAAAAAAATTGGGAAGATGCAAGTCCCATATCACATGACTTACTCATGGCAGCTTTGCAGGCCACTTGTTCCCTTTGCACCTATAGCTTTTCATTGGGTTGAATGACCACTAGTACTGCAGCACTCTAACAAACCAGGCAAGTCAGGTTTTGGAAATATACTGACAATGTGCATGGACTGAGAATTCTAGGTTCGTGGCTCACAATGCAAGAGAGATAAGTGTATATCCATATACCACTGGTGAATACATTGCTGCTCTCTTTACCTTTTAAGTGTGAAGATCAGAATTATTCTATGCAACGATTACGTGATAAAAGATTATAAACCAGTTTTTGGACTAAAAACAAACAAACAAACAGGGTGAGATGATTATGTGGTAGTGACAATCATGCTGTGAAATACGGTAGGCATCTTTGCAACTTAGTCTTAGAGAGTTGCCTAGAGCATTGAGAGGTTACTTAACTTATGGTTAAACAGTCACTATATGTCAGAGGCAGAAATTAAACCCAGGTCTTCCTGAACGGATTTTTTAAGCTATACTATCTTTCTTTCAGACATAATACACATGGCAGCATTACATATTGCATATTATTTTAAGTGAACAATTTACAATATATTGTTTATTTGTAAATGTGAAGGAAGAGGGAATGTTCTATAACAACCCCACCCATATGATTTACTTGTATGTTTAGGGCTTCTTCCATACAATCTCCCCTTACATTTAAATAATGGTGCTATGCTTTCAAATTATAGTCATCTGAAGAGATCAATGGCATAATCTAAGAAAAAAATTGCATAGTTGATAGTAATGTGCTTCAATTCAGATTTTCAGAAGTAGCATTTTTTTTTTTTTTTGGTAACTTGAAAGATCAAACATACATGGACAATATTTTTCTCTCTTCACTTTTCTTAGTTCTCCATCACAGTTGTCTTGTAGTTTTAGAATCTTTTATGCCTCTGTTTCTTTAAAAGGGCATGGAAGTAAGCAGCCTAGAATGCAAAATAATATCTCAAAGATAAAGTAATACATAAATAGTGAACTTGGGACCTTAGGATGTTCTTATCTGAAGAAATCTGGAGGGGATGCTAGCAGATCTGACACTAATATTAAGGGAAAATGTTAAAGCAAATAACAAAAATAAAACTGGGCAATATGAAAGTTAACTATATAACTCAAACACCAAACAGTAAACATCTTTACTGAATTGCTGACCTAATTGGAATATAAATTTGCTTTATCTCTTTTATGTCAATGCAACATGATGTCATGAGAAAGTCTGAGTTTTAATTCTAGCTTTGCAGTCTATTTATTAGCTACATTGCCCTGGGCATGTCATATAAGCACTCATCAGGCTTCTCATTTGTCCATCTCACAGGGATGCTTTGAGAAATAAACGAACTAGGTATTTCTAAGTGTTTTGGAGACTGTCAGTTGCAACATAGGTGTAAAGTATTATATCAGTCTGGAAGTGGGGAGTAGTCCCTATCTATGATTAAATTGATATAGGTCTTTTGCACCCAAAGGATCACTGGACCTTTCAATCTGCAGTTTGGCTGAACCCTCCACAGCCTTGGACAATACTACAGATCCTACCTCTGGATTCTCTAGATCCCTGTGTCTTAACCATATAGCCTTCTGCAGTAGCCTAAGGACTACTTACAGTCTTTCCACCTACCTTCAGCTTAATTCTCCCCTATGTATTATCTCTAGCTTTTCTATTTTGCTTCTCATATCAGAAATGTCTCAATATTCTCTTTGTATTGTCAGCACTTAGAATAATGCTTTGTACATAGCAAGCATTTAGTAAGTATTTTTAAAAAAAGCATTTAATTTCTGACATAGAAACCTTCCCAATCCATGCAGATCAGCAAAATCATCTGCAATTTACAATCTCAGAAAAGTCATCTGGGGCATTGTAAGTGATTCACCCATAATTGTCATAGAGTATATGTATGTATGTATGACAGGAAGGATCTGAATTTAGGCTTTTCTGACTCTAAGACTAACTAAGACTAGCCCTCCATCAAGCAAGCTAAGATACCTCTCTTTTAAATGTATTATCAGTTTTAGGACATATGCTTTTATACTAAAAAAAAAAAATCAGCAGTGATAGAG